>CM029670.1:4146543-4386543 GCA_017311315.1 Dendrocalamus latiflorus | reverse complement strand
TGTTAAGTGCAGAGTACTATCCTTTTGAGAGAGATACAATGAGGCATTGCACGGTACTGTTTAGAATAACTTGCGCAAGAGTCATTTCAGCATATATATAGTCCATGATCTAGCTCGCTTTTGAGACTTTGGTCACTAAACCGGATGTCAGTGCATTCAACATAGTTCATGATTTTTGGACTGTGATATCAATATCATGTCGAATGCATATCATAACTATATCTTAAGAACGCAACATCTGGTCATTGTGACTGTCTTAAGACTTAATTATCTAGCACTAAATCAGATGTCACGATCGACCGAAAAAGAAAAGAGGCAGCACCAAAAAAAAGTTCGACGAGGAAATTGTTGGGTCGTGTGTTCAGAATTTTTTGTACGGATAATCCATTTTTTATTCGAAATTACAGAAATATACCCGCGGAATTTTTTTTTACAAAAATAGGCTCAAGTCGCTCAATGGAAGGGCGACTGGAGCCTATCGCCCAACCAGAATCCGATTCTGTCCCTGTCGCTCTACCATCAGGCGACTGCATCCAGTCGCCCTCCCATTGGGTGACTTTAATGCAGCCGCCCAATGGTTGAGCGACAGGGACCAAACCTTCGCCAAAAATAGTGAAAATTGGTGGAGATATTCTTCATTGATCCAAAAGCCTTCAGAAAAAAATTTGAGCAATTTCGGCTACGGGATCAAAAGTTATAGCAGTTTCAATCACTCCCTGTTTCCTCTCTTTGTGTTCCTCGATTGCTATAACTTTTGATCCCGTAGCTGAAATTGCTCAAATTTTTTTCTGAAGGCTTTTGGATCAATGAAGAATATCCCCACCAATTTTCACTATTTTTGGCGAAGGTTTGATCCCTGTCGCTCAACCATTGGGCGACTGCATTAAAGTCGCCCAATGGGAGGGTGACTGGATGCAGTCGCCTGATGGTAGAGCGACAGGGACAAAATCGGCTTCTGGTTGAGCCATAGGCTCCAGTCGCCCTTCCATTGGGCGACTTGAGTCTATTTTTGTAAAAAATTTTACCACGGGTATATTTCTGTAATTTCGAATAAAAAATGGATTATTCGTACGAAAAACTCCGTGTGTTCATACAGGCTCCCCTACTAAACCTAACTGCACTGCTAATGGCTGTCATAGTTAGAGGTTAGCTAGAATTGGCCTCTGCTAAGCAATAACATGTCATGCATAGAGTTCAGAATTATGCTAACTGCTATCACCGGTAGAGAAGTACTTAGCTTCCTAATTAATTGCACACTAGGCCTATTTATTTAATATATTTTCTATTTTGTCTTATGAATAGAAAATTTGGGGGAAATTAGTAGAATTAATACGGGTCGGGTAATTTGGGAAAAATTTAGTCTAAAAAATGGAAAAGGTACGCCTCAGGAAAGGTAAAGCACCAAATATTTGATAACAATAATTTTTGTCACAAGTGGTACTTGATAACAGAGTGAGTAATATTATCTAAAAATGATTATTGTTTATTTTCTGTGAAATTTCTATAAAATTTCTGTGTTTCAATCAAACTCTAAAAGTTACTAATAAGTAGTGGGTAGCTATTCGATCCGACGGTGACAGGAGCGGCAAGATGCCGGCCCCAGCGGTTGATTCATCCACGTGGAGGGGGGGGGGGGGGGGGCTGGTCACCAGTCCTCCAATCCAAAGTACCAGGCAACAAACAAACGTGGCAATAATCACTAAAGAAGAAACATAATAAGCATAATAATATTTGTGGCTTGACCCACTAAGTAGATAAGGACTTCTCTTGAAAAGAGACATGCAATTATATAATGATTTCCCTTGTGCCCGTGATCATTTGATTCTTCCTTTTTGGATGTTAGATAATTTAAACATATATGAGAATTTTGTACGCCTCCGGCTGTTACTTATTTAATTTACATTCCACGCTCCCCTTGTTTGCCTTCAAATAGATTGAAGTAATTAGGCATCTTTTTTGTTGCTAAATTCCAAGTTACACTCTGGTTTCTTTGCCAGTTCCAATTAAATCTTGTGTTGGCGTGGGTGTGTGAGGGACTATGCGAGAAAGTTCAGCATATTATTATAATGAATTATTGCCGGTCTAACCACTGGCTAATCGCCGATCTGACCGCTGGCTAGTTGTCAGTCATATCGCCAGTGTGTTGCCGGTCAAACCACTGAGCGGTATGAGCAAAGGTTTAATGGTGGTTGTAATTTTCCAGAACTAGTGTTTTGCGATGGACTTGACTGGTCTGAATGACCCCTGGTTGGTGGTTAGATCGGCCTTGAAAATTGGTTATGTGATTTTGGAAAATTGGTTTTTGGATTAATTGAATTATGATTGGCCAGTTCATATATGTTGCATGAACTATGTTTTGGTTTACATGGGTCAAGTTATGAAGAACTTATGGCTGGAAACTATTTCTTTGTATTTAGATATGTAGAAAAACTTTTGAGTCAACCATGATCAACGGCGAGGATCGGAGCTACGCTCATGAAGGAGTCGAGGCCTAAAACAATCAAGGATGTCGGGTGAGATGGTTGAGTTCAAGTATGGTATGAGGAATGCGAGAAATGTTGATGGGAAGGTTCGAGAGATATGTTGCACTAAGTACCTTGATCAGTCCAAGTGAGGCGTGGTTCAGTGGAACCAGGACAAAAGAGACTTACTGATGTGTGGCAAGCCTTTGGTGCATCTACATAGTGAGTATGGTGATTACTTGCAAGGAAAGATGAAGATCGAGTTAAAACCATGGTATTTTGGTAATTTGTCAAATACTGAAAATTTCATTGGATCAAAACAGCAATGCTTGGAAAAAAGCGATTTAGGTCAAAAAGATGCTGAAAAAAATCAAGTGGATTAAAAGCTAATTAATTAGTGGATTCGGGCTCATGTGCTTTGAAAATGTGCATGAGTAAAATCCGTGCTGTGTGAGGTTAACGGGATTGCCCAAAATGAGCTAGTGGATAGTATCTAGTAGGGTTAGATGTGGGCTAATTGTGTCATCTATTTAAGAGGTTAGGATGGAGACTTATAAGCTGACCATCCAAGATTCCAACGTTGTGTTCTAGGATTAGTGTTAGAAAAGAGTGAGTGATGTGGTATACTCTCTTGTCTTTCAAGTGGAATAACTGTAAAATCTTCATCCTCAAGTAGCAATATGTCAACTTTGTTCATCACTCATGGGGTCACCTTGTTTTGGTCGATTTGCTCTTATTTTTGTTAGTTTTGATATCTTCTCTCCCCTTCTTAATCTTGCTGTATGACAAGGACATATAAGTAATGGAGATGACTCATAGATATCAAATTCCATCCGACTAGGCACTGAGTTTTACAAGATTTTAAAGTTGCCTGGCTATACTTAATTTTGGCCTACTCTTAAGGTTTCTTGATCCCAAAGTTTCTACTTATAATTTTTGGGAGATCTTGCTTGTTATGATATGTGAGAATATATCTAGAACCATCCTCTACCTACGAGCAAATCATATCCTGTGTTTTTGTTTTTTTGCTCGGTTTTTGTGCAATTTTGCTTATTCTTGAAAAATATCAGAACTTTGACAAGACTTCAAGCAATCCTTAGATAGAATAGGTTTTTGAGACCCTAAGCAAAGTGTATGTAAATTCTCATTTCATTTGGCTATGGATTTTGGAAGCTGAACCAAATTAAAGTGGTTTGGACTCAAGCTGATTTTCTATTCTGGAAGGGGGTGGTCAGATCGTTCCTTGGCCCGAACATGCCGGTCACCAGTTAGACTACTAGCTTGTCACTGGTCAGAACACTAACGGTTAGACCGCAAGAGCACCATTAGTAAGACCGCTGCCGTGTCGCCGATAGACCACACCTCGGTGGCCAATCAAACCGCTCAGGTGCAAAGCCTAGCGTTTTGGTTTCCAAGTTTGATGCTTTGTTTTTGGCTTTTAATTTTGATCTTTATAACTTTGTAGTTATTGGAGCAAAGAATTTGAGAATAATTGTGAAAAATTTGTAAGGCACTATTTATCCATGTTGTCATTGTGGTCCTACAGTGTGTGTGAGATGTGTGCTCTGAGTAATGAGGTCATGCATGCATTGCCAACGGAATTACAATATATCCCATTATACTAATTCAGTTCTTTCTACATATATTTGAGGATAGAAAGCTTCGTACTTTCCTTTCAGAAAAATAATGCATCGCATGAAAAACCCCCTCACATTTCTATGTTCTGCGCTTAGCTAGCCAAGGCAGTGAAACCACTCAGATCACAGATTAAATAAAATGAACATCGACAAGAAAACATTAGTTTGTCTAGTACATGCTAAATTTAACGTTGTTTCCAACCCGTTCTCCTCGATATTACGTGGTAAACAATGCACAATGCAGTTGCCATCTGGCCAAGGTTGATCAAAACTGACCTGCGTGTGACCGAATCAGTACGATTAGTCTTATGTTACTGCGGCACAAGAACATTATTTTACACTTGTGAACCCCGTCAAACCTACGCGTCTCCACCTGGAAAAGTATGTACTCCCTCCGTTACTGAATATTTAACGTTTTAAGATTTTACGCTTCAATCAATGTTACGTGTGAAAATGACTGAATCACTCTTCTTCATTAGCTCACTTATTGTTTTTGAATAGTGTGCCACTCTAATCGTCCATAGTAGTAAATCGCCATATTAGTAAATAGCGTTAGGAATAATAAATGGTAGGGATATGCAAAGGTTGTAGAATTTTACGGTTAAAAGTTGTCTCAAAATTGTAGAAATTTACGGTTAAAAGTTGTCTCAAAATTGTAGAATTTTATGTGTTTGAGAATAAAATTTGAAAGCTAGAATGAGATGTATTAGGAACGGAGGAGTATAACATGTAATGTGAAGATTGTGATCGAACAAATATAGGTCTACGGACTATATATTTAATTTCAGACAAGAAAGAGACCCAACACAGCTAGCAAGTCGTGCACGCTAGCTTCACGTACTGTCTCATGATCTCATCGGTAAAAATTACTTATCATTTCCAAAGATACTTTAATATTTAGCATACCATCATCAAGAGTAGTATGTTAACGTGTAGAGTATTGCAATCTAGCTAAACCACTTAGAACGAAACTGAATAATTATTCTGGCGGGGTGCAATTAATTACTTGTATTACATGAATCCCTACATAATGTAATTCGTTGAATGAATGGATTATATATATGCACATGTAGGGCTGCAAGAAAAACTCGAGGCTTGCGAGCTGCTCGAGCTCGGCTCACTTTAGACTTGATTCGAGCTCGAGTTGACTGGAAAAACGAACCGACCTCGAGCCTAATCACAAGCTCACGAAGCTGGTCGAGCCAAGCTCAAATAGCTTGGTTGAGCTTGTTAATTTTGACAACTCGTGCCAGTCCACACCCTTCCCCAGCCTAAATTCAAAATCACCCTACCCTAACTCTATCCACTTATCCATTCGTCCTCACCAGCCATACTTCCACGCAATCCCCTTCCCCTGCCAAAACCTAATTCAATCCCTGCCTCCTATGCCCACCCCGCCGCCTCACCTCCTGGCCTCCAGCCTCCGACCCCACTAGCCACCACTCACCACCCACCAACCATGGCGGATGCCTCTCTTCTTTGTCGAGCGCTGACACCCTCTCTTTCTCGCATCGACACCTTGCTCCTCTGCCACGAGCACAACACGGTGCTTCTCCTCCGCCGCCGCTGAGTACTGACCTCCCTCTTCCTTGCGTTGACGCCTTCGCCTCTGAGAGTCGACACCTTGCTCCTCCATCACCAAGCGCCACCACAGTGCCTCTCCTCCGTTGACGCTGAGCACTAACCTCCCCCTTCCTCACGCCGACGCCTCCACCGCCAAGTGCTGATGACTCCTCTTCCTTGCACAGTCATGCAGATGCCATGTTCGTCCTCCGCGAAGCACTGACACGCCTATCCTCTGTTGTGAAGCACATATTCCTACCATCATCTCTTCATCCTCAACTCATAGTAGCCCGACATGTAACAGATCTGAGTATGAACTATACCTCTTACTTCTCCTGCTCTTTTGTTTATGTGAACCACTATAAATTTGTGGTTGTTTGTGTTGTTCATTATGCTACTAGGCTAGAAATTTATTCAAACATGCTTTGCTTCTTGATACGTTGTGATTTGTGAACTTGTAATAATTTTTCCTTTCTCACTATTGAAAACTAAGGCATGTGAAAGTTGCATACTACTTCTCAATGAACTTACTTGAGCTGAGTTTGAACCTACTCGAGTTTTGGCCGAGCTAAACTCAAGCCTAGGTCCAAGTTCCGACTATAACTAAGACTTAGCTCGAGCTCTGCTCGAGGTTGTATCGAGCGCAAACCTAAGTAAACAGACTCGTAGCTCGGCTCGTTTACACTCTATACACATGGTTGTATCTTCACCTATTTTTTGGTTTGTGCACTTGTATACTTAACGAAACCTAAAAAAAATATAGGCGTAGGGCGTGTTAGAATAGTGCACATGCAAATAAAGTGTGCAAAAATATAATCATTTGTGCACTATGTAAAAGACAAACAAGAGTTCACACTAGTGTTATCAAAGTTACTATAACTTCAAATTAGCTTAGCGTCGAATTGTTTTAAGGAACCACATACAGGTCCTAGTCGCACTAGTCGAATGTATGTTTTCTATGCAACATACTTCAAATTACATTACTTTAGCCTACAATATTATGTACACATTTCAGATACATGCTCTTTCTTAAAAAGCATGCTCAATACGATGTACTTTTTTAAAAAAGAAAGGCAGATGCTGAAAAATAGTCGTGCAGTTGGGATGAAAATGTCGACACTAAGGCCAAGACAGCAGAGCTTGGACAACAGGAAAGGTTTCTCTTTTAGGGTAGTGCATGTTCTTGAACGGAGAAGGCATTTAGCCCTTTTGGGCTTTGAAAACACCAGTGGCATCATCTGCCAAGACATGAACCTGCTAGGATGCTCCGGCTAGTTAAACAAAGACTAAACTAATTCAGGCCGGCAACACAGAGCTGTTGGCATTGGCTTCTTCACCGACCGGAGCCTTGGATCCTCTGTGCCATTAACTGTCTAGGTTACTACTCTACGTGTGCTTTGCATGGACAGGATCGAGGTACATATATGATATATATACACACGTAAGTTTACTAGAAATTTGACTTGCACTGTTTTTAAACCATTCACTACTAAAATCTAGGTTTTTTTAATTCCGACGGCCAAATATCGTTAGGGATAGTATCCCTGGCGGTGACCCGTCAGACACATCTGGTCAGGGAAGGTATGGAATGCCTGACGAGTGACCATCAGGGATATCCTTTGCCGTGGAGAGAAATATGGATTATGGTAGTGATTACATGTTCACCTGATTTATTGTACTATCTTGCAACTTGCAAGACTTTGACATTAGTTGCTGTTCACATTATAGGATAAGTTATCAGCATGTAAATTAAACCCTAGCATAAAGTCAAGTCATGCATCTATAGATCACAAATAATTACATATCCAGTTTTATCCGCAGAAGCAAAGCATGCATTAGTCATTGCACGTATCATCGTATGGGGAATGTAAACCACTGTTTTGAATCACGGGGTCAGAATCAAAATCAGACAAGCTGCCAGGATAATCGGCTTAGATTGCAAAAAGAAATTGGGGAACCTACAAACAACAAAAACCTTATGCTTAACATTGGTTTAGTTTTGGACCATCTTTGGAATAGACAATTCGAGCTATGCGCATGCTTTCCTGGAAAATGCTTATAAATTCCAAATAAAAAATCAAACATGCGATTCAAACACAACAAATTAGCGGGCTTATCAAGTAGGCTATCACATAATAAGTGTATATTTGAATTACCAATAATTTAAAAGCATAGATGACTTCATTATAATTGTCAGGTCAGAGCTTGAACCCAGGTTCTTAATTAAAGTTTTGTCTTGATTTTGAGTTCTATCGAAACGAGGTTGTGTTAAGACTTAAGATGGGAGTTTGGACTTCAAGACAATAACCCCAGAAGAAGCTAAGTACACTCCACACCCACCGGCTCTACAGGCACAAGCTCAGGGAATAAAAGATAACGGCCTGCAACTAATTAAACTAATCACAATTAAAAGCTTAGAGCAAACACCGTACCAAGCCAAAAGCTGAACCATGGCCATGGGTCAGCTCTTCAATAGGAATCTCCACAACTTCATATATATGCCGGCGCCACCACCCCCTCGCTGCCATTCCAAGTTACCAACACACACAACACAAACACAGTGCAAGATATCAGCTGATTGCATAAGTGCAAACGCCATGGGGGTACCCTCTGCAGCGCCGGCGTGCCGGGACATGGCGCCCGCCGTGCTCGCCGTGGGCATTCCGACGATCGACATGTCCGCGCCGGCGGGGCGCGGTGAGCTGTCGCACCAGATGGTGTGGGCGTGCGCGGAGCGCGGCTTCTTCAAGGCGGTCAACCACGGCGTGCCGCCGCGGGTGACCGCCCGGCTGGACGCCGCCACCGCAGCGTTCTTCTCGCAGCCGGCGGAGGCGAAGCAGGCGGCTGGGCCGCCGGACCCGCTGGGCTACGGCAGCCGGAACATCGGGTCCAACGGCGACGTCGGCGAGCTCGAGTACCTGATCCTGCAGACGAACCCGGAGGCGGTGGCGCACAAGGCCAAAGCCATCGATAGGAAGGACCCTTCACGGTTCAGGTATATGCATGCATGTCTGTCATAATTCATGAAACATATATATCTGTTACAAAACGCAAGACAAAAAATGAAACAACGAAGAATAATCAAGAACATGAGAAGATTTACATGTAAAACCGTTGTAAAAAAATCGCAAACGCACAATCGACGAAATCACTATAACACTATATGAAAGAGAAGTTTTGGAGTGCTCATGATGTATTATATGTATAGATAACTTGTGCTTTGCTTTGCTATCTATCATGAGGCTTACAGGAGCATAAATAGACTTGGGAACAAGAGTCCCAAATGAGAAAGGAATAGTCTTAATCGACAATGAAAACACTTACTCAAACTGAAACAGTAACCTTCTCGGAAACGGAAACAACACCCCGCGCGGAGATAAAATAGAGTCTCAGAAGATGACGGTGAAGAGTTATAATCGAAAGCATCTCATGTAACCACGTCTAACTCCAGTCGATGCAAACACCTTTGGATCTCACGGTGTAAGTCGGTGCAGATTCTATCACGAATACGAAGATGATACTAATCATAACCTCTAACCAGTTGTCATTACAGACCAAACATACAAGTCGAAATATATCCTTTTGAGTGAAACCTGGTTGAATTCTTCAAGTGGTCGTATCCGACCAGATTGAGATAACAAAATACAATAATCTACACTTTGAACTGAAATCCTCCTATAGCACAAAAGAACCAAAGAACTTCTTAAATAACTTGTAAAACACTTATTGTGCATCAAACGTCCGAAAGGGCTAATGAGTAATCCCGACCAAATCTGGGCAGGGCTCAAATTTAGCGATAGGAACTGATTTTGTCATCATATCAGTTGAATTATCATAAATATGGATATTGTAAACTTTAACATCACCTTGAGAAATAACTCCTCGGATGAAGTGATATCTTATATCAATATGCTTTGTGTTCTAATAGAACATTTGGTTTTTTGTAAGATAAATAGCGATCTGACTATCATAGTGGATACATTAGCTTGAACAAGAGCACGCTTCATGTCCTCGGTCGAGAGACATATAGACATATCTCATCAGGATCATTGTAGGGAGTGTCATCGCGGATGGTGTCGTTGGTGATGTCCTCATCGACCATTAAGCACATGCCAGTGAAGTTTTGGTTTTTCTTCTTGCCTCGGGAGTCATCCTCTATCCCTGAGTCCACATCACTCATGTTGACAGTTCAAGAGTGGCAAGGACCCAGTTGACGAACTTGCATTAGTTGGTCTTCTTGCTTCGCATCGCGAGCTTGAGGATACTTTCGGTAGTCCTTCTCCTCCTTACCCTAGAGCTTGGGGCACTTGGCTCAAATGTGGATTAGCTCACCACACTTGAAACAGGTGAAAGGACCACTCATATTATGGTTCCTCATAATACGATAGGCTTTTATGAATTTGGTGGATAGGAGTGCTAAGTTAACCTCTGAGAGTCTTTCCAACTGTTCATCTCTTAGGGAATGTAAGTTGAGCAAGAAAAACTCAGAAAAACCAAAGTCTAAAAGACTAGAAGAACTTCTTTAAGTAGAGTCGACTACAAGAGCCATCGACTCTATCTTGAGGAGATGAGAAATGAAATCGATCATATGTATCTTTAACCTCGAGTAGAGCTTAGACATGGTAAGCTCACTCATGATAGTGTTGTCATTGATGGATGTAATCTTCATCCCTCAAACTTTGGCACCAAGTACTTGACATGCATTCTCAAGCTCATAGTCAGTCACTCCAATCATATGCAAGTTGCTGAGAATCTTCGTGAACTTAGCGAACAACTCATCCAAAGATTCATCGGGCATTTGCTCAAACTTGGAGTGCTATTTCTTGAATTTATTCTGTCTCACTTCTTTGATCTCTATGGAGCCATCATGGTAAACAACAAAGGTCCTCTAGATCTCGTGAGCAAAAGTCAAGTAAAATACTCGATCAAACTTAGATCTATCATGCCCTGGATCAAGAAGTCATGTGATGTGTTGTTTGCTCCACATCTACAATATTCGCTGGAGTGACATGATCATCGGTAGGCACAACATAGGGTCTCTTGACTTTCTCCCAAATTGGTTTCCCTTGGGCTTTGATGTAGGCTACCATCCGAGCCTTTTAATAGGGATAGTCAACCCCATCGAAGTCCGATGGCTTGGTGGAGTATTTGTCTAAAGTCATGGCTCTAAGACCAGTTAAGATCTATCAAAAAGAGTTAACCGGGCTCTAATACCACTTGTAGGACCGGCAATAGCAACAGAGGGTGGAGGGTGAATGATGTCTTCTCTTAATTTTCCCTCCATGTATCCAAAAATCTTTTATTGTAGAGCTAGAGAGCTAAGAAGATCATATTTAATAGTCTAAATCCAAACCAAATCCAAATAACAAAGCCTCACAAATTTTGCACCTAATGGATCTGACCATCACAGGAGGTGCAGTCTGACCGGCTGTAGGCTGGTGGTCTAACCAGCGGCTAGTTTGACCAGGCCTAGAAGCAATCTGATGTAGGATCAAGAATAACCTACTAGAGGGGGTGAATAGGAGGATCTAAAATTTTCTTGCTTTCTAAAGTAATTTCTACAAATTAAGAGCTAAGCAAGATTTCTATTGCAATTCAAGACCTACACGATTCTAGTAAAGCTAAGGCACCACAAGCCAAATCTCTACAAATATGGTTCTAGATCAACAAGATAAGACAATTTCAATTGTTAGATATGTAAATGCAGAATAGTAGAGACAAGAAATAATCGAAAGGAGACACGTGTTGTTTTTGGAGTGGTATCAAAGACTTACTGGTCTTCACTGCTCCACGTTGAGGAAATCCCAAACGAATTAGACCAGCTCCACGAATTAAGTCTTGCTCCTTGATTCCACTAGTGGTTATTCTTTCTCCTCTTCAGAGATGGCAAACATCGAGCCACTCACAATTGGCACCTGACCTCTTCACAATCTTCTTGAAGAGATTACCACGCAAATTCTCACTAAGCCATCTAAGTTCTAGCAAACACCAAAAGTAATGAACCACAACCTTTGCTTGATGGATTTTAAGTGCCAAGGATCAACTAAATCAAATGAATGCACTTGAATGTCTCAACTACCTCAAATGAATGCAAATAGAGTAAATGAGGTGTTGGAAGTGTGCTACAAGCTCAAGGATGTTCAATGAGGTGCTGTCTATATGTCCTTGAGTTGATGGGGTGTATTTATACTCCCCATCAACAAATTCAACCGTTGAAAGTTGATTCCTAAAAAAAATAAGCAAATACGGTATTACCCCCGTTCATCGGTCGGTACTACTGCACCTACACAGTAACAGCTATAATAGGCATATTTAATGCTTCTGAACTAGCCATTATATTTGTAGCGTGGTACTACCACTGTTCATGGTGCCGTAGTTCTGATCTTTGGTCGTTTCGTTTCTATGAAGCGGTACTACCGTTTTTCTTAAGAACCAAACTGGCCCTCTTTGGAAATAACGTACCACCAACTAAATTTTGGTCCAACCAGGATCCGGTAGTTTTGCTTCAAATTTGCGGTCATACTGCTATGCGATAGTTCCACCATTTGTACACAGGTACTATCGTTTTCCCGAGAGGCTAAAGTACTCCAAATGCAACTTTCTGGAAATTACATACCACCAACTAGAAAATAGTCCTATCGGGGTGCAGTATTACCGCACTTCCTCCGGTCATACTTCTGAGAGGTAGTACCACCAAGTAATCTCCGTTATTACCATTTTTCCTATCAATGCATAGTTGGCTATCATTTTTAAATTCTAAGTGTATGCATGATTCTTAGTTGATCCAAATGGCACAAGAATTCTCTTTTAAGCTACTAGTCACGATCCCTCTTAATAATGTGTCTTCTATTCTAAAGTCTGATCTTCCACCAAACTTCCAAAGACCGGTAAAAATCAAAAGGAGATCATAGACTACTTATACCTTTCTTCCATGCCATTGTGATCTTCTCTTCAATTCTTATCATGCATCTCCAAGTCGTAAACCATCTTCCGGGAGTAAACCATCTAAACACTTGATAAACATATTAGTCTCATATTCACTTATTATCATTAATTACCAAACTATTTTTAGGGGCCTAGATGCTTTCATCTAACTGCTCCAATATTTCTAGAATAGAAAATTCTATGAGTCTAAATCACTTTTGATGCAAACATCAAAATACATGATCAAATGAATTCAAACTTTGCACACACCTTATTGAGGGCCTCATAAACCTAATCCATCTAAGAATTGAATGAATCTTGTCCAAAGTTCTAACATTTCCTCACAATATGCAAGGTTACTCCAAAACCAACAAATATAAAGAAGTTGATAAGCAACTTGCTCGTGGGTGAAGAATAACCAATATGGATCTAGATATGCTCTCACATGTCACAACAAGCAAAACAACCCAACTAATTGAAGTCAATACTCTTAGATCAAGATTCCTCAAGAAGGACTCCAAAACAAGCAAGAACCAGGTAACTTTGAAATCTTGCAAATCACAGTGTCTAGATGGATAGAATCTGATCTACGTAATTCATCTCCATTACTTACATATTCTTAGCGCGCAACAAGATCAAGAAAAGGAGAGAAGAGACAAATAACCAACAATAATAAGAGCAAACGAACCAAGACAATAAGACTTCATAGGAGATGAATAAAGTTAATTATATTGCTACTTGAGGATGAATGTTTCACAACCACTCTATAAGGAAGACAAGAGAGCATAGCACAACACTCACTTTGCTCTCTCAAATCCTAACCCTAACTAAAGAGTGAAATAGTTGGGATGGTTAGAATAGTTGGCTTGCAAGCCGCCATCCCTAATCCACTAAATAGATGAAGCGACTAGCTCACATCTAACTCTAATGGATACTATCCACTAGCATATTTGAGAAAAACCCGTTGACCTCATACAACATAAGTTTTACACTCACACTCAACTCATGCACACTTTTCAAAGCACATGAGCCTAAACCCACTAAGTCTTTAGCCTTTGATCTACTTAATCTCTCAGCATCTCCTTAATGTAAATTGCTTTCCCAAACGCCGCTCAAACATCACAGTTTTGATCCAACGAATTTTTGGTATTTGGCCAACTATCAAAATATCCTCACCTTGACTTGATCTTTTTCTTCCTTTACAAGCAATCACCATACTTACCACATGTAGGTGCACCAATAGCTTGTTACGCATCGACAAGTCCCTCCCGGTCTGGTTTCACTGGAGTATGCCTCACTTAGACCAACCAAGGCACTTGATGCAATCTATTACTCGAACCTTCCTTTCAATATTCCTTACATTCCTTGTGCCACGCTTGAACTCAGCCATCTCATCCAACATCCTTGACCATTATGGACATCGGCTCCTCTATGAGCGTAGTCCCAGTTATTGTTGTTGATCATAGTTGACTCTAAGTTTTCTTGTACATCTAAAGATCAAAAAATCATTTCCAAGCATAAGTTCTTTACAACTTGACCCACGTTAACTTAGATATGCTATATACCATATGAATGTACTGACCTAGGACTAATTTACCCAATCCTCAATCTAGTTCCCAAATTTCAGAATACATCGCCGAAAATCAGAGACAATTGGTCTGACTGTTATGCACAACCGGTCTGACCGCCAGGAGCTAAACCATAAACTAAAAATCCAAATCTATTGCAATTTTGAATTTCAACTTCACAAACATTGATAATAGTTCATCACAAATTATCCTGAACCTTCTCACATTGTCTCTCAAACTTTTTTTTTTTGCAACGAATTTGGCTTGGTGTTTTTTTATTGATAATGCTTAATCAGTACAAAGTGGCCTACCTTTGATATTCTTGATCTGATGCTGCTTTTGCATTTGATGATAATACTTGTAACTGGAAGTGGACGTGGGTTAATTGACCCGTGACGAAAGCAAAAGGATAATGAGACTAGAAAAGTAAAAAAATAATATGTGTTAAGCTAGACAAGATGCGTCAGTAGAATTTAGTTTGCATCAGATCGAGGATGCACCCCGGTTAGTATTCTTGTATATATGTTTTTTCTCTCTCTTAGGAATCAATAAATAGTAAGTTGAAGCCATTTCTTGCACGTACTAGCGTTTATCGTTATGTTAGGACGAGAAGAGTTTGGTGCTAAGTTTTTTGAAATTTTAATTTTATGTTGATTTGGTGTTCGACTACAATATAATGGTTTTCATTATATATATATCACCATATTTGAAATCTTGTTATGGTTCAAGTAATTAGTTAGCTATCTTGTGTATATTTAAGTTAACCTTACTATCATAATAATTAAACATGGATATGGTATTATCATCATGTCCATATTAATTAATGAACGTATGATTTTGACCAATGTGATGCTAGTATAATATACCTGACGTGGGCAAGGGGAATATTTTCTTTTGGATGCTAATTGTGCATCTTTACTCGAAGTTTTTAGTTGCACTCTCATAGTAACAAAATGAATTGTGCATTGTTTGAAAAACTAGAGTTATTTTGTTGTTTAATTTAGCACTTTAATATACTAAAACTTTGAACGCAGAAAATGAAACGATAATATATTTTTTCTTTAAAACTTTTTGTTGTATTAAAATTATAACTGAAGCCCTAAAAAGCAAAACGACTGGAGTATGCCTATATATTAAACACCATAACAGGTAATTGGTTTTAAGAAAATATAGTATCCTTAATAAATTAGAGCACTAGGAAGAATCAAGGATGTCCACATCATAGACATACATACACACGCGCACACACTTATACACACACGGTTGTGAAAATCTATGCGTGTACACAGCTTTCGTTACTACTATTTATGAGTAAAGTTACTATTAAATACTTGTAGAGTTACTATCCAGTTATGTACTGACAGTAACTTCACTCACAAACGGTAGTAACTTTTCGGTGCACATTTTACACCAGTGCACGATTATATCTATATCTATATCTATATCATGCAGGCATGTAATGTCATATTGTAGCTAGGGAGGGCCCATCAATTATATTAAAACCGTGCGCATATATGATTTGCCTCTAAACGCCAATTATTGGCCGAATGCGTGACATATAATAGTTGATGTTGGTATAGCTTTTATAAATAGGCCAAAGACAACTCGGTGCAGTAATTGAGAATTCGATATCACATATGTTGGTAATATTACACATAATGACACGAACAGTGTGTTAGATGCAGATGCACATGCATGCATGGTACGGAATAACTATATAATTAGGTAGATATAAGCTTTAAAAAAAGATCAAGAGGTTTTTCTTTTCGAGGAAGATCAAGAGGTAAATTTTCTGTCTTAATCCCGTAAAAGATATGTCTATCTACCTTATATTCCATGCATGCATAACAGAAAAAAAACAATACATGATATTTTTGTATTCAGTAATTATATTCATAAACGGAAGAAAAAGGTCTATTGACTGATAATAGCTAGTTTTGTTACTTTTTTTTTGCACAAATTGAATGTTTAAATCGCTCGTGCAACAGCGCATAAATAATACCTCATTGTACTATATGGGAACACATGGGTAGCTTGTTATGTGCAATCCACCCTTGGGGTGTAATCATGCAACCCAGTCAGCTGGGACACCAAATCAATATGGAAAATCCCTAAAACAATCCTACATGCACTTTCAATTTACTCTGCCTATGCATAAAACATCACGTTCAAGTTCGTTTTCTACTAAGAGTAATAAAAATACGAAAAATTTGACAAATAACAAATCAATTAAAAGGAAAAGAAAGGACAAATGACTACAAGGGTAGTTCACATCTTTTGCAACAAATTAATGTTACTATCGACAACAAAATTATACTTTCTTCTGACACACTTTGAGTTTAGTGTTAAAATTTTGAAGGGTGCTACACTCTATAGACTACATCATCAATTTTTTTGAAACTTTTTATATTGATTTGATGCCTAAACCAAAGGCACCCTAAGTGTGGGGTTGTACCTGGTACATGTTAGATGCAACCCACCCGAGTGTAATCGTGCAACATGGCTATATAGAGAGAGAGCACACAATTAACGAGCTAAATAGTTAAGTACGCTTATTTTTTTTACATACGAGAGGTCGGATTGGACTTTGTTGGGAGACATCTCAACAAAGTCGTCCATGCATATGTATGGTATATATATTGTGCATCCAACTTGCTAGTACAAAAATGCAACAGCTTAATGTAAAAGGTTAAGATGTCCTACATATAAAGCAGCACAGCAAGAAAAGGAAAAGTCTAGATCGATGGATCATGGATATATATAGCCAGTACAACAAATATATGCTGGGACAGTCTAATGTCGATCGAGTGTCCTGTTGCTTCCTGCTGGGCTCCGACCAACGTTAGTGTTACACGCCCCAACTGATGATAATGTCAGCAGGAGACGTGCATGCACCAACCAGCAGGGGCAGAGGGAGCGAGATCCTCATGCTTCGACAAATTTACATTATATCTTATATATTTCAATAAATATTGCTATCGTTAGTGTTGTTTGACCTCTCTCATCAGATAAAATTACATCGTATAGTCTATTTAACCCTTTTTGTCCCTAAATTCTAGCTTTGCTCCTGGCAACCGTGCCCTTCCGGAAATAGAAATCACATATATAGATAGATGTATCGATGTCCTTCAATTGATTATTGATTGTCTGCCATTGATAGATGGTGCACAGTTATCCTTGTCACCAAGAGGTACATGCAAGATGATTATTTTGCCACCAAAAGAGAGAGAATCAGGCACATGCAGGCCACTTTTGAGTAGTTAGAAATTATAACGACCCTTTTAGCCTAGGGCCGGCAGGGGAATTAGAAATTTATTACAATGGAATCAGATATGGTGATAGCCATGGTACAAAATAAGTACACAAAAGTTGTTGAGACTTTCTACGGTACTTAGATGTCGTGGTAACCGTTTGTTCGTTGCAATAATGATGATCCATAACCAAAGTACATGTTAGAAGGTACTTAAATTATAGGGTAGGTATTAACTTAAAGATAGGTTGGAGGTTACATATATACGTTACTTTATACTAGATTGGAAAAGGAAGGTAAATAAGGAAACACATCTTTTTAATTGTTAACTACCAAACCCTAGTGTTTATCTTTTTGGCTTCACATGGACGAAGCTAGGTTACAAGGCTGCAGATTGGGTATAAAACTTATGTACTAACTGAACTGGATCGTTATTGTTAATGGACTATATGTAACTGATTATTAAGCTACGTGACTGAACATGAAATACATAATTCTTCCAAAATTTACATATAACTATTGTTGTATCCGCATTTGCAAACACAAAGAAACCATGGATAGCAGCTGGAAGCCTGGTGCTTAGCGTTTTTGGCAATGATAACCAAAAGGACTAGTTGATTATGACAATGCCAATATAATGGCAGCAGAAGGCAACGGCGCCACAACCATGCATGCATTGCAGTGACATCGATTAGTAATTTAGTATATTACATATTTACATAGTAATTGAGCAATTTACAAGGTCAAAATAACATGAACTCCGCAAGGCCTCTCCGTCGTTTCTTGTGTGGTTGATTTAATCGTGGTTGTCAATGGCAGAATTAAAAGGGAAAATCAGACGAGTTAAGCATCTGGAGCAACCAAAATGGCAAGGGATAATGGCAGGATTAAAGGGGGGGGAAGGACAATTAAAACTCTGGGCAATCAACATGGTCAAGGGCTTTGACGATTGAATTTTGGAGTACTTAATAGTTACCAACTATAACGTTGTTTTAAAAAATATATATCTAAGTTACCCTTTAGTTAATCAGCGGGTTGATATTGTTTAAGTGCTAGTACCTCCTAATATCTTCCAAGTACAGTAGAAAGTCTCAGTTTAACTTATTCCTCCTCCGACATATTTTTCCCCACCTTCTAGCTATATCCCGTAGCTGATGTCCAACAACCAGTTTGGGTGTGAATAACGTGAGAGACTGAGTTGAATAGCTTCACATGTATACCCTCTTCTTACATGTATACTCTTCTTCCTTCTGATCACAGTAGTAGTATTTTTGAAAGGAAGTTCTCACGATAATTTGCATATAAACTCTCAAAGCTAAATCTTGTTGTGCATTCATGATTCATTAAATACTTTTATAAAGCCTTATACATGTCACAGCCATAGCCTGATAAGAACTTCAGCGCATATCTGATATCATAGCATGGACAGAGAAATGAAGCAAGAGTAGACTGTGTTTTAATCAACCAGATAGCATCAGAATTGTTGGACAGCAAAGTGGCGGGGGATATTTTGCATTTTTTTACGACCGTGTAGAACAATCAAGAAACAACTAGTGGCTCAGTAAGTTCTCTGTGCCAGTGGAAGTAGCTAGAATCAAAAGGTGACAACTGACAAGAACACAAATGGCCCTGTCCTTCGATGCCACGAGGGGCCAAATAAAACGATGCACTACTGCACATGCTTGATGCATGCAGGGAAACCCTTGACCAAGATTATGTAGTTGTGATCCGCGTGTGAAGGTTGCGCGGAGGCAGTGATGGATGGCTGGATGGATGGATTGTTCAGCTAGCTGGCGGAACGTACTGATGGGATCTTTCAGGACAAGCGGCCGTACTGGTCTGAAAGAAGGTTTGGCAGATGCTGTCACCCCACACATGAGAGCTGGCGATCCTGAACATTCACAACAAGAATATCCTCAATGGATTGTTTGGTCTGAATTATATACATCCCCTTGAATGATCATGAAGAATATCAGGAGTGTTTATTTGATTTCAGATAATCCATAGATGTTATTCTTCATGGTATATCCTGAACTCAAATCTTTATGCATGGCTTAAGATGGGAATTACTTTGAGTTGCACCACAATTCTGGCACTAGACGGTTGTGTATAGAATAGTATACTCCCAGGTCAGAACATCTATATATTCAGGCTTAAGTTAACATGTCAGTCCTTCAAAAACAAATTATCATGTCAGACTGAAGTTAACTTGGAGCAATGAAGAGCTCCTTTCTTCCCTTGCCTTCAATTGTTAGCCTGAGCTAGTTTTTGAAAATTTTGTCTTTGGTGATCCTGTTCCTATCATCTTAGGACGTGTTCATATTGGCTACAGCTACTAGTTTTTGGCTGTGACTGATAGATTTTGGATGAAAATAAATGATAGTGATTGAAAGAAGTGATTTTTAGAAGAATGGTGTAACGGTTGGGAAAATGAGAGAGAGTTATATGCGTGAGACGAGAGAGGAGTGGGGTGTGTGATACACCTATGATCCTTGCTTTATCTCTGGAGCGAGAGGGGTGAGGAAGCCGCTTCAGGAAGCTGACTGTTCATAATGGATTCTGGCTTCTTCTCATGCTACCCAAGCACATATGTCTGCAGACTTTTCAGTCGCTGCAACTTCATCCATCAATCAGTCTTCCCTCTTCTTTTCCGTCTACTTTTTTTCCTTTCTAGCTTGAAGTTTCACGTTTTTTTCGTTTCTTGTTCTGCATTTTAATCAACCCGCTGGACATTCTTGTCCTTTTCTGCCTTGACAAAATCGTAATGTTTTGGTTTTGCCAAGCTGTAGTGCTAAGCATCTAGTTGATTTTACCTATGCAAAAATTGGTTTAATCCTTCTATATATCTGAACAGATCATTCTACTTTTGTCATTTGTTTTGGTCTGATCAGTACTCAATACCACTTTAAAATGTTTACAAGCTTATCATCTGGATGCAACATGCTAAGCAATGAATCATCTGGTTGAATTTGTGATTTGTGATACAACATTCCTCCTAAATTTTCACTCTTTTTTTCCCCAGTGAGGTGGTGAATGAGTATGTGGAGGCAGTGAGGCACCTTGCTTGTCAGATCCTGGACCTGCTAGGAGAGGGCCTAGGCCTCAGGGACCCCACATCCTTCAGCCGGCTCATCAGAGCCACTGACAGTGACTCCCTCATCAGGATCAATCACTACCCTCCATCTTGCGCCACCCAGGAGCATGAACTTGGTAGCCAACAATGCACCGTCAGGCGTGCCGGCGGTGACACTAAGTCCGGCGACAGTGGCGGCGTCAAAGGCGCGAGCATCGGGTTCGGCGAGCACTCAGACCCACAGATCCTTAGTGTCCTCCGGGCCAACGACGTCGACGGCCTGCAGGTGCTCCTGCCGGACGGCCACGACGAGGATGTCTGGGTCCAGGTGCCGGCCGACCCGTCTGCGTTTTTCATCAACGTTGGTGATCTCCTTCAGGTCAGTAGTATATGAATTGACACATTTTTTCTGAACTCTGATCTATCTGAATTGACACGTTTCTGAATTCTGATCTGATTAATGTTTTTTCAAATATATTACTTACTGCAGCTAAAATTGTAAGTTATAATTGATGTTATTTTTGACAGATTAATTCTTGTGTAACTGAACATTTTCGTTGTGTTAGGCTTTGACAAATGGGAAACTGGTGAGCATCCGGCACAGGGTGATGGCCAGCACCAGCAAGCCAAGGCTGTCCACCATCTACTTTGCGGCGCCGGTCCTACACGCACGAATCTCGGCGCTGCCGGAGACGGTGACCGCCGACGCGCCACGCCGGTACAGGCCGTTCACCTGGGCGGAGTACAAGAAGACCATGTACACGCTCCGCCTGAACCACAACCGCCTCGACCTCTTCAACGTCGTCGACAACAACGGCGATGTCGGTGAAGGGGGTGATCAAGAATAGCTGATGCCTCTGAATATGGATACGGTGGTGGTGCATACATGTAGAGGGAGGAGGTGACACTGTGTGCGTGATAGGGATCTGATGAGAGTGGTGGTGCATGTAGAGTTGTACACAAAAATTTGGCTCTTTGGCAGCTATTAATTGCCCATGTCTTGGTGTTCTGATGCTGTGAGTTTGTGACTGTTAGTGTTACCTTGTACAGATGTTATATAGTTCTATGAGAATTTATTGTTGCTTTTTTTTGTTTTGCTTTGTTTCAGGTAAATAGATGACTCGTAGTTTCTTTACAGTTTTTTTCTTGCTATACAGAAGATGTTGCCCTTTGTTTAAAGAAACCTCTCAACGTTGCATAACTCCAGTTGACAAAATTCAGACAGGAGTTTTTTAGCCATCTTTGAGCTATTGTAGGAGTGTTTGGCTGAAAGAAAACAGTGGCATAGATGCAGAGGCCGATGGGAATGGGATTATGGTTGCCTTTTTCTTTTTCCTGGACAGTACTACATTTGAGCATGAAGAGTTCCCTCTTATTTGTTGTTTGTTTTTCTTGCAAGGTTCAGTTTCCTGAAAAGCTGGCACCTGATCTTTCTTGGCACATCTGGAAGTCGACCTAACACTGAACCTTCCCCTAATCCCCTCCCTTTCCTAATTCCCTTTTTCTTTCTTCCTACCGTTTTGTAAAATAGACAAAGTGAATTGCAGCTTAACTGCCAAGTGGCCTAATTCCACAAGCGTTTCTTGAAAATGTAAAGTGAAATGTGATTCAAGGTTCCTGCTTGCAAGAAAATGGAATTTGGATGTTGCCACAGGATTTGGTTGAAGTCTTAAAAGCACTCTGGTTTTGGTGATCTTCTGATAAAAAAAGGTTCACGCAGGCAGCACATAGAACCATAAAAAGCGCAAAAGTTCAGAGCTCGTGCATTGATTTACAACGCTTCAACCTCAAGTCTACAGACACTCATTCCTTTTAGAGCTATCCTAGTTCCTAATTCAACTCAAAAGGTCTGGTCTACCTGTCAATGAACCCGTATTCCACTGAGTCTGCCTTCAAGACTTGTCAACATTGACCATAACGAATGAGTTGATCTGTTTGCACAACCATCTTGACGAGTTCAAGCCAGAACCACTCACAATGCAACATGGAAACCAACAAGAATGCAACACACGACGGGGGCATAACAAAACATGAGGTAATTCCAAGCATCTCAAACATCCAACAAAACAAAATGGATAATCATAGTATTCTTATAATTCATGACAAGAACATGGTATAGTCTCAGTTTAGTTCGCAGATGATGCAACAAACAGCTTTAGTGCTGACAAAGAGGTACAATTGTTAGGGCTTCGCAGCGGTACAATGGTTAGGGCTTCGCAGCACTCCTGAATCAGGAGCCGCTGGTGGACTGAATACAAAGAACAAATTCCATTTTTCTGTGTACATGAGAGCCGCAAACTTGAATTGGTGCAGCTCTCTTCGACCACCGGTATCACCCAGGGAAGTGCCCATCAATGGCAGCTCAGCCAAAAAGAATGAGCGCGCATTGAGGAAATGAATGGATGGATATCTAAGGTAAACCTATACTAATGTACACGGCTAGTGTGTGTCCGCCTCAGTTAATTCTCGGTCGGTAGTATACATGGTGTATGCAGAGTAGCAAGAATAAAAGGGGCTCCGCTGTTTTACCCGACGACGTGTGACTTGGCCGCACGGCGTGAGCACCTAGCCCTCTTCTTCGACAGGCAGCAAGCACAGCCTTCAAGCAGCTCAAGGTCCTCGCCACAGGTCAGAATAGAAGCCAGCTCTGGGTTTTCCAACAACATCTTGGAGGTCAGAAAACCAGCAATAGTCCATGTTTGATATGATCGTGATTGCTTCCCGATGAATCTTCCAGATCGTGTGTCATAGTATTCAGGCCACTTGTCAGCTGAGAGCCTCTCCTCAGCCACAGCAATGGCCTTCTGGGCCAACTCAGGTCTCCCCATTTTGATGCAGGCCAGTGTAAACTATAAACAGAAACAAAGATTGGTTAGCGATGATTTATAGGCATAAAAGGGTGCAAGAAATTTGAAAACGGTGTCTTAATATCTGCGTACCTGCCACAGTAGAGTTGGCCAAGATCCACCATTATGATACGACCATGGGCTGCACGTGCACAAAATGGTTAGATTTCAAGAACTGTGATGTCATGTTTAGGAAAGAGATGTTAATTCTTGGAAAATGAAATAGAGACCACACAACAAGGATATGCCACCAACCAGAAGACAGGGAAGAACGATACGAAAGATTAATTTAATCAGCATGATGGCTTACGTGTTCTTAGGATCACTGCCAGTAATAATGCGCCATTCATCATCTTCCATTGCAGGGTAACAAATCTTGAGGGGCATGTTTGCTACGAGATCATCCCATTTCTCTTCAATAAGGCTAAGTATTCCCTCAGCTTGTTTTGGAGTAGTTAGAGATGAAACTATGGCCCAAAGGTTGCCAAGAGAGAAGAACCTAAAATCCATGTGAGCTGGCTGCAGATTCCCAATGAGATAACCCCCTTTCTCAGGAATCCAATCAACAAGCCAGGAAGGGATTTGCTCGGGATAAATGTTGAATTTGTTAGTTGCATCATGAGAGTATTCTTCTGTCTTGTATCTGTAGATCTCATTTATCTTCTTCATGTCGACCCAGTAGTATTCCCTGATGTGAAAAGACAGCGCACTGAGCCTGTTGTTGATGGCACGGAGGAGGTTTTTTGAACCATCGTTCATAACAAGCATTTCTCGTGAGCATCTTAGAGCGGAGTAGAACAAAGCCTGAGAAACAGTTGTAAACCTTGGTCAGTAAAGAGATTCCCTTTCACTGATAACAAGTTAGATAAATCTAGGTTAAAAGTAGCAGCAACATATTCTTTAAAATTAGTATTGGTTCCTTCTTGGCAGCATATTTTTTCCTAGAAGCGTTACACCATTCTAAATTGTATTAACAGCCTCAATACCTCCAAGTATTCTGAACTATTGAGCTAATACAGTTGTTCAGGAAAGATCATTCTGTAGGGAATTGGGTCGTCACTGATTAAAATTCAACTTACTTGAATCTCAAGAGGATGCCCATGTATTCCCATCCTCCTGTCTATCATGCATGATCCGTCTGTGACCAGTAAAGTTGGAAACATGTCGAACCCATCAGACAAACACAAGCTCAAGATCAGTTTAATGCCGGTTTGCACATCTACTCTTTCTTGCAATGCATAGTCCCCTGTAATCTTGCAGTATGCTCTCAGCAAAATAATCCACCAAAGTCCTGCCAAAGGAAAAGTTAGGTTAGAGTAGCAGGACAAACATTCTGTTGCTGTTAATTATTTTTAACACATAACTTCAAAAGAAAAGAACTTATGTGTAATGATGTAATATCTCTGCACGAGAGAAATACCAGAATCAACAGGAGCTACACGGCCAATAGCTGACTCGCCAAAGTCAGGGTCCAAAACCTCCTCAAATGCTTCATTGTTTTCATCAAGTGACACGGTCCGAATCTTGAAGCTAGCAGGCATCAAGCCTTGCCCAGGGCTGTAACAGTCAACAGTTTTCTCCCAGCTCTGGCCATCAAATAAAGGACAAAGATCAGTGAATGAAAACTTAAATTCATTCAAGTGCCAGATAACAAGCTAACAAAACTAAGTTCACAAACAGTTATGAGTAAGCCAATTTTTTTAGGTTTGATGATAAACGCGAGTGATGCATCTTCAAGGAAAATTTTGACATAAATCTAGTTACATGGTCCTTTAAGCTGTCACAATTCTGCCATCTGATTTAGCTTTCAGAATCCACTTAAAGCAAATTTTGTTTCATTCATCAGTTGTAGTATTGACTACAGATACATGTACAAAATTGAATTCAGTAACAGAAATATGCTTGCAATTTGTGCTATTGAGGTTTGGCAAGATAATTTTCAAAGCAGAATTCTTCTAATCAATTGTAACATCCTGATTTTCAGTGCCTTTTTGAAGTTTTTTAAAATAAAAATAAACATTTGGAATTTTCTTGAATTAATAAAAAGCTTAATTTGAATTTTTAGATTTAAAAGATTTAATATGAATAAAGTAAACATCAATTAAATTAAAAGCAGTTTTTGTTGGGTTCCTTGTGTTGCAAGGAATTTTTCTGTATTTTATTGGATTTTTATGGATTTATTTGCTATTTGCTAGAGCTCATTTCCCGTTGTCTTGATTTCTGAAATTCACAAAAGCCTAGAAAATCCGGAATTGATGCCAAGCCGAATTCTTTCTCTCCGCCCGGTCCACTTCCCTTCCGCCTCGGCCCACCTTCTCCTGCGTGCGCCTGACCCACTCGCTCGCGCGGCCTGCTCGGCCAGACCACCTTGCCCCGGGACATGCGTCGCCTAGCCAAGCCATCTCGCGCGTCAGCCCAGCCATCCCGCCCGTCCACGCGTCGCCCCACAACCCACCTCGCCTTCCTTCTCCACTTAGTCGTTGCCAAGCCAATCCCGTATTTCATGTGCGTCTTCCCAACCGGGACTCTTCCCCATCTCCGTTTGGGACTCCTATAGCGCTGCCATCTTCGCTGCGGACTCTTCCTCGCCCACGCCATAAAAGGCCACCGAGACCCTCGAAACTAATCGCACCGCACCGCTCCACTTCGCCCTACCCTGCCGTTCTCAATCTCGTCACCACACACTGGATATGAGTTTTGTGCCACCGCCACCTCGTCCAACTCCGGTGACAAATTCCGACGTCGTCGGTAAGCCTTCAACCCCACCGCCTTCTTCTATAGCCTCGCCGTGCCTCGATTCATCTTCTCCGCATCTCGCCCACGCTGTGCGTCGCCGGAACCCCAATCCCACTATGACATGAAGTCGTTGCCGCTCCTTTTCTCGCCAGTGGGCGCGTCAGCTCACCGGTGATCACATCGTTGTCACCAATAGCCTCCTCACGATGCCCTCGCCGTAGTGCACCCATCCGTGCGCCCTCACCGTCCATGTTGACGTGGCACACCACATTAGCACAAGGAGTCGATGTGTCGCCCATGTAGCGCCACGACAGTTCCGGTTCACCAACTCACCCCGCCTCGACCTTGCGCCACGTCACCTTGCCTCCTCAGTGCAAAAGAGCCACGTGTCACCCAATCATCCGCCACGCCATCACTAGGTATCATGCCACGTCGCTTGCCATGTCATCTTGCCACCTCGGAGCCACGTCATCACACATGCACACGTCTTACCACCTCGCTGTCATGTCAGCCCTAGCTTAAACCTGGTGCATCAAGTCTATGGTAGACCTAAGCCAATATGTGGACATGGTACATGAGCCATGGCCCACATGTCAGTCTAACCACCTTTTCTAGAATTTCCTTTATTCCAAAATTCACAAAAATCATGGGCCCACCTGTCAACCACTAGGTTTTTATTAAATTAATTTCGAAAGGCATATTTTCCTTTCTCAATTTCCAGGAATTTATTTTTTCGGCAAATCTTCCGAGAGCCCTTTCTCCTCCGTCTGAATTCCGATTGATCCGATTCTTTTTCCTAAATTCATCTAAAATTGAGCTCTATCTTTTAGTTCTTGTTTTGTTGTTTATAGATTTTATTTGAATTTATTTGTGTTTCGTTCGCTTTCTCTCTCGTTAGATAACGTCTTCGAAAGAGCAGAAGCAGGACCTAAAGACCAAGAATTGATAATTGAGTAAGGCCATGGCAACTCATGACATTTGATCATGTTGAATCTATTGTTTATTATTTTGTTTTAAATTATCATGCATTACTAATTTAGTACAAAACCTTGTATCTGGTAGTTATCGACCAAATTTGATTAATCCCTCAATTGATAGCTTGAATACTATGATTCCATTGTCACCATAGGATATGTAATTATCTAGTGATGCAATACTAATATCCACTTGGGTTGTACGTTTACTCGTTTAGTATATTTAGTCATGCTTATAGTACGTTGGGTTCACCATCACATGTTGATTAATTAACTAATTTTGACTTGAGATACTGAATCGTAGTGGTTAGCCACAGTTATGAAACTTATGTACCATGACATGGTTAGTGTTATCGGTGTTGGTTATACAAAATAGTTTTCACTTGGGCGAGTGATCGTGCAGTAAAGGGGGAAGTGTGGTTAGCACTTTTTGGGATGTGGATGCTTTGCCTGGGTAATGTCTAAGGACTTAACTTTATGCGTCATTGATCTGAGTCTTATTGTGCAACCACATATCCAGTATGGGATAGACCTGGCTAATTAATTTGCAATGTTTCAATTTTCGTTTTCACCATTAAGATAAAAGTGGGTGTCGGTTAGACATTTCCATGGGGCATAAGAGGGGACTCTCCGACTAGGTGGTTAGCCTACTCAGCCGTGAAACCTTAGCGGGAGGAACTGGGTTGAGATTCAACACTGTAAAGGCCATGTGATAATCTTTTAGTCGTATATCTTTGGAAGTGTGTCAAACGAACATTATAAGTTGATTCTCTTATGGGTAAAGTTGTACAATCTGTGCAGAGTGTAAAACTATTCGAATAGTCGTGTCCCTGGTTATAAACAATGCTCGGTGATTTCACATGAGTAGAAATTTCATAAAAGACTGGTTGGGTTAAGTTTAGGTAGTGAATGATCAGTTCGCTGGTGATTCATTACATGAATGGTTAGTTCACGAGTGGTTCATTAGATGCATGGCAATTCACTTGTGGTTAAGGGAAGCGAATGGTAGTTCACTTGTAATTTACTCAATTCCTTTGGCTATTTACTTATTAATCATTTTCAAAGTTCGCTTTCAATCTATTTATTGTATTTACTCTAAATTATTGCTTTCTACAAAATAACCACTCAGCCATCACAGCTATATCATTTGCTGCTCAGTTGTTGAAGGAGAACCATTCCAGCTAGAGGTAATAAGAGGAGTACTTCGGCATATTTATGGATTAAGACTTCGCTCCCCATTCGATTGCCTGTGGACATGTCAAATGACTACTATGCTTATCTTTATTTTCTACGCTGAGCCCTTAAGTCTATTAATTGTAAGATTTGCCATAAGGTCGCTATTATGATAACTAATAATATTTGAGTCTTTCATAGTTAATCGTGATCATGGTCAATATTTTATCTATGTTTTCACTGTGTGCGCTAATGTAATCCTGAACTAGTACAGAATACACAAGAGAGTCCGGATTTGTATATTTGGGTCTCGACATCAATCCACCCCCAGTAAGCATGATTCCATATACAGCCTCTCAAATCTTAATTTTACCAGCTAGAATATTAATTCTTCAGTTCAGATTTCTACTTTACGCATTTTACTAACATGTACAACAGCACTTGGCTTTTATCATAACTGATCTTCCTTTGTAAAATAAGAAACCTAGGTACTTCACAGAAGAATAGGCTCCAGCATACATCGAGTCTACTTCATCACGCTACATGTACGAAAGAGACATAGCCAGCAAAAGGGAAATCTTATCTGTATCTCCCCCAACAGAACACAAAAGCCCATAAAGAACAGGAATTTATCACATCCCTAAACAACCACACGCAGCAATCAGCAAGCAAATTCATCTTAAAATCCTTCTATATGATTTACGATCCTAAGTGGCAGTTAAATTCTCATCTATATCCTAACACTGTAAAATTAGGTACTTTCTTCCCACAACTAGCAGCAAAACCTAACGTGCACGCAATTAACACCACTCGCAGCGCACTGATTCCTTAAGAATTCAAGAGTTTTGACCCAGCGAGCTAATTAGTATCCCAATTGGCGAGGCGCTCACCTGCAGTTGGAGGGTGTGGAGGAGGAAGTTGCGGACGATCTCGGTCTCGCCGCGCATGAGGAAGGCGAGCGCAGAGGGCACGAAGTCCCTGATGAAGACCTGGTCGTAGTTGAGCGTCTCCGTGCACTCGGGGTCCTCCGCCGCCACCGTCCCCACCGGCGCGCCGCAGTAGCTCACCACCGCCCTCCTCAGCAGCCTCCACGCCTCCCTCTCCGTCTCCGTCTCCTCCCTCGCCGCCGCGGCCGACGCCAGCCCCTCATCGACCGGCGAGGGCACCTCCTCCTCCACAGGCGGGGTCTCGAGCGGGAACGTGTCCGGGAATAGCACGCGGTCGAAGAAGGGGAGGTTGCCGGCGACGGCGTCGCGGGGGTCGGCGGGGATGGGGGTCGGGGTGGTTGTCGGACCGGACTGCGAGGTCTGCGACGCCGCCGAGGCGAGGAAGGGGAAGCGGCGGCCGTGTGGGTGGTGGTACGGGTGGGGGCATGTCGGGAAGAGCGGGGTCGCGGTCGCCGCGGCGGCGGCGGAGGACAGGAGGCCACGGCGGCACGGCCTAACTGTGGCTACTGCGGCGGCGGCGAGCCCCATCGGGGTTTGACCATTCATTTGGCAGCTCCGGCGTAGGGCACCGACGCGAGACGCGGAAACTTGTAGGGGGCTAGGCGTAAAAAGGCAGCAAAGGCGAAGGAAACTTTTGTAAATGGTGAAGTTAGTGAGGGGTGGATTTGCGAACCTGCAAAGCTTGCTTCGGTAATGGAGGGGGCTGCGAGGGGAGCGGCCTTTTATAGAGAGTGCGGGCGGTAGGTGGTGGGGCCCACCATGGTTTTAAAGCGCAACTTTTTTAATACTTTTTTCTCACCTTTTAGTTAAATGGGGCATTTTGGATGAGGTTATTGTGTTTCTTTGGATTTTTTAATGGGGTGAAATTACCATCGTGGGAATTGTGTTTTCTATTTTTCTTCCATACTGCAATGGGATGAGTCTTGGTGGGGTCTAATTTTAGATTCATTCTTGCGCGTGCTCACTTGGCACCAGGTTTAATTTAGAAATATTAGATTTTATGTCACTAGTCAGTGGTCAATTCGACAAACTGTTATAAACAAAGGGCCTAACTACTATATGCCACTCAGTTCAACCGAAATTATATTATATGTCATTCTCATCAGTTAGGGTACGTTTACCTTTGAAAAATGATGATTTTGCTCTCAGTTTAAATTTGTCCCTATTATAAAAATTAAATATAGGGTAGACTGGCTTAGCCAAAAATACTAAAATATTTTTGATGGATCATTGGGGCAGTGTGCAACTCAAATATAAAATTTCATGAACTGAATCTTCCATTTTTGAAATTCAAAACAAAATCAGCCTATTTGAGCTATTTTTTAAATTGGGACAACTTCACTGTAGTAAAATAGAAATAATATTTTTCAGGATCTATGTGATATCTAGGAGCATGTGGGAATTTTTTTAACATTTAAAATAAAAATCTGAACATTTTCTTTCAACATCGCCTTGAATTTTTTTTGGTAGCTCACTGACATATTGAATAACACCCCTGTGAAATTTCGTAATTTTTGAAAATTATTTGCTATTTTAAATAAATTAGATCTTTAATCTTTTAGAACAGCATTTTGGTCTTTTTTTTTTTTAAGATAACATCTCAAGATCAGTGATATACAGTAGTTAGACTTTTCATCGATGACAATTTATCAAACCGACTACTCACTAGTGATATAGAACCTATTCTCTCTTTAGTTTTAGATTGGCAGGGTGTTAGGATCATTTTAGACGTGATAAATTTATACCCATATGATTTGTCTCTCCTCAAACAAAATGAAATGGCGCTCGGCTGTGGCGGACCCTTCCTTCGGGCGAGCTCGAGCTCCGTCGCCACCCCCCCCCCCCCCCGGCGTTCTCTCCTCGGCTCCTCCAGAGCAGTTGAACGACGCGACGGCGAGCGACCAGAGGACGGTGTCGGCGACAGAAGAAAGTCTTGAAGAAGAGCACAACGCCGGCACAACGGTCTGGAGCCCCTACCGCCACCACCTCCGTCCATCTCCCTGTATCCACACTTCCCACCTCCTCAAATCCCTCTCCCATTGCCTCCCCTCCTACCCTGGCCACCACCTCAAGCAAATCTGGACGCGGACGCTGAGCCGCTGCACCACAGATTGGACTGCCTCAACTCCCACTAACCTGCTTACCTGCAGCTGCGTCCTAGCTCCAGTGACTCTCTCTCTCTCTCTCTCTCTCTCTCTCTCTCTCTCTCTCTCTCTCTCTCTCTCTCTCTCTCGTTCACTTTTGTCTCCAGCATTAGTTGTTTCAGATATAGCATCGTATATCTATGTAGGATGCCAAAGAGTAATTCTTAGTGTGGATATAATGTAACTTAAATTATTTATTACAAATTTGTCAAGGCACTTACCATAATTGTTTGAGAATGATCTAAGAGCAACTCCAAGAGATTAGCCAAAAGAAGTATCTAAATTTAGTGATTTAGCTATTCTCTAAAATGAATCTCACCAAAAAAAAAAACAAGACTACTCCAATAGGCTATCTAAACTAGAGGGCGCGCGGTGGATCGCGTACGCGCGGGAATGGGGCGCAGCGTGCGGGAAGGAAACGCCGACCGCGCCAAGAGGCTGGATGGTGAGCGAGGTAGGCTATCCAAAAATAGAGAGCGAAGGAGGAGGGATGGAGAGCTACTAAATTTGGAGAGTCATTTACATAGTCTATTGGAGACGTTTTTTCTTCAATAATAGCCAAATTTACCTTTAGAAAATGATTTAGCTCTTCTCTTGGAGTTGCTCTAACCAATCTACTTTTGTTCTCAAAAAGCCATACAGAACATTCAAGAACCCAGACCATTATGTCAATAATCAGAACTTCTTGTGCTTCAGGTAATTCTACTCTACATCAAAAGAACTATGTGATGTCACATATGTCCAACTGTCCAAATCCTCAATTCCTTACTATTATTTCTCTAGTCGAATCGAATAGAGAAAAGGTAAAGGAAGCCAAGGATCCCACATATAATCCCACCCCATACCGTCAACTAGGGGTGAAATCGGGTCGGATACGGTCGGATCTCACCTTTTCCATATCCTAACCCACATTTTCTAATCGGATTCGGGTCGAATACGGATAGTATCGAATACGAATACAAACACGGATAATGTCGGGCACAAATATGGAACAAATACGTACCAAGACGGATACGGACACTATCGGTCACGAATATTTATTCGGATATCAAGTCGATGCAACAACCATTTTATACCACATAGACAATAGCATATGACAGATCAAATGCATTGTAGAATTGTAGAATTGAACATATGAATCATCCTCAAATGCATTGTAGAATTGAACATACACATATGAATCATCCTCAAATGCATTGTAGAATTGAACATCTGGTTTATTGCTAAGCAAATCCCCTCCATGTGACAGATCAAATTCTTTTTCAGCCTTTTACCCTGTGGGGTGTATATGTTGACACTGAGCTATATGCATTTTATGAATTAAGATGGCTCATATGAATTGATCCGATACACTGATCAGATAGTTTGGATCCTATGTCCTGGCTCCTGACTTCCTACTGATTCTAAGGTATTGAAGGTAGATCCAATGTTGATGAAGGATTCGTTACTTCCATGCGCATATTTCTGAATCATCATTATATGTGTGGAGTGTGGACTTTTTTTCTCAAAATCGGCCAAAAAGAAGTCCTTATCTGGCGTACCTCGACTTGGCGGCGTAGATCCGGTGGCGGCGAGGTCGAATCGACGGCGGTGAGGTCGAATCGCCGAGTGGATCTGCGGACGGGCGGAGGCGATGCTGGGATGGCGGCCTGAGGACGTCCACGGAGGGGAAGACCAGGGGCGCCGCCGCGTCGGCCGTCGGGCACTCGGGCGTAGATCCGGTGGCGGCGACGTTGAATCAATGGCGGCGAGGTCGAATCTCCCGTGCTCGGTGCATGCCTTACGCCGCCTCGACCAGTGGATCTGCGTACGGGCGGAGGCGATGCTAGGAGGGGAAGACCAAGGGGCAAGGGCGCCGCCGCGTCGGCCGTCGGCGTCGGGCACTCGGGTAGTCGGCGTCGCCGCGTCGGGCACTCGGCCGAAGGGAAATGAGATGGGGATTGGGGAATCGGCCGAGGACTCGCGGGTCGCCCAAAGCCCCGAACGGCGAATGGTTGGAGCGCTGTGGAGCCGCTGAGTTCGGATGATTCGGAACTGAAGTTCGGACTGGGACTGGCAAAGTAATCCGGGTAATACCCGAATAGTTAAGCGGGTAATATCCGAATTTTATACCGGATAATCCGTATCCGTCGGATACCGACCTCCCAAACCCGATACCGTATCCGCCAAAAAAACTCGTATTCGGATCCGATACCCGTATAAGTTTCCGGGTACCCGAATTTACGACCCGAATTTGACCCGCTTTAATACGGGCGGGCGAGAAATACCCGGCCCGTTTTCTCCCCTGATCTTTGCTCTACCTGTCTCTGAATTTTTCCAAGCCTGAAAAGCTGTAGATTTTTAGTTGTAGTTAGTTGCATGCTGCATGATACTTAGGTGCTAAATTTGTTTTTCCCACTTTCCAGGATGTCTAGGTAACCTGAACATGTAATGATTTACAATTATCTGTGTTTTGTCATTTGTCCTATGAACTACAGAATCTACTGAGCTAGAATAAATAAGTGTGACCAGTCACTTTTTCAAAAGACAAATTCAAGTCAAATTTATTACAAAAAGTCCAAAAAAGATATTATCATATCTTAGTCTTTTGAGCTTTATATGCTTCCTCTTCTACTTTTAGAGTTGGAGGATCAGTGGCTACGTTCTCAAATACTGTAAAGATTGTCCTTGCCCTCTCCACTTTCTCCTTTAGCCTAGGCAAATCATTAGCATGGTCCATAATCTCAAAAAGGATGCTATGATAAACTTTCTCGAAATCGACCGCTTCTACTTGATCGGCAAGGTTATCCATGTGGCAAGGTTATCCATGTTTTTGCTGTATTAGATGGGTAACTTGCTTGTTATCTTATGATGCTGTAATGGTGGATTCTAATATTAATGGAAATAGAATGTGTTTTTATGTTTACTGTTGTATTTGCTTGTTCTCAAAGTACGTAGCTAACATTTCCTAAGGTTAGCTGAAAAAAAGAAAAAAAATTATGTGTAGAACGAACCATCATAGACGATTTTGTGGTATAAATCATATGTGATAATATCTTTCATAGACGGTTTTTAATACAAAGCGTTTGTGTTGTGGTTTATCATAGACAGTTCGAAAACTGTCGGTGATGACCTGATATTATTATTGACCCATAAACTCGGACGGCTAACGAAACCGTTTGTAATGTCGTTTTTAAACCGTTTGTGATGGGTTTTTTTTGGTAGTAGTGTGATGTGATCACATAGCAATGCACTCTTATCTTTCAGCAATAGACTTGATCCTAAAATGTACAAGCCTTTGAAAAATACACTTCGTAAACTCGATTGTGTTTTAAACGCCTCAAAAGTTTGCCGATATCATGATTCTAATGCAGAATAGCTTCACCTACTGTTCATATATAGTTGGAAGCATTTTCCAGCCAAGTGATTTCGCTTGTGAGACAAAGTACCATGCATGAGCGGATCCCAAAATTCATGCTTAATTTTTTTTAAAAAAAAATGCAAATCCCACCAAACTATCTAAATTTGAAATTTCATTTTCTTTTGCAAGAAATCCAAATCTGAATCTAGACACACTGGCCAGAACCAAACCAAACCAAAAACAAAAGTGCTTAGATGAGAATGTTAAGTGGATAAGATTTGTGGGGTGACGTGGCTAAGATTTTCGACACCTTTGCCTTCGTGGCACTAGTGGCTCCTGCGAAGGACCAAATTTGGACCAACTAAAAACTCAGAGAAAAATATTTTGCCACTTCTCCCCTATTAAATGTGTTGCTTTGTATGCAAATCTAGTTAAAAAAAACAAAAATAAGATAAACCATGTGGATGGGAGACAAGAAAACAACTCATTTGGAATCAAAAAGCTCAAAAAGGACACGGTATGAAAAGGAGACTACGCTCCAGGCTTGGTCCTTATTGGAGCGCCATGTCTTCGTCTCACGCCAATAAATGATTTTCTCATGATAAATTCTGTGGCGAGGAAATAACGAAATACATTTTACATATAATTCAGGCGAGAACGACCCGATGGTGGTGAGGAGGGTGGTTTTTAACTTCGGCTTTTTGAAATGACTTTTTTATTCTAAAATTGTATACGTTATGGACATCTCCACCGTTTACAATCGTGTTTTAAAAAACTTAGATAAAAGTGATCAACTATAGCATAGAAGGCCTAGACTTTTTTTCTCAGGGCTCACACGGATAACATCCGGAGATAGAGCGACTTGGCTGAGAACCATGGGCTGGTCGCTGTACCTGAAGTTCAGACATGTGAGAGCGTGCTATCCAACTCTGGAGTCTCCGCCGTCCGCCATCATAGCACTAAAAAACAAGTCCTTTGTCTTCGTGGCTCGCGCGGATAACATCCGACGCGGCTGGGCGAGAGACGATAACGCCGGCCGGATATGGGGCGACTTGGCTGAGAACCATGGTCTGGTCGCTGTACCTGAGTTTCAGAGATGTGCGAGCGTGCCATCCAAGACTACGTTTTCGGCGGCTCCGGCGGTCGAGAAATCCTCGGTTTTGGCACGGTTGCAACGTGTGCTTGTCGTGGGAAACGCTTTATCCCTGCCACGCGGCTCAAATATCTACAGTAGCATACACCGTAGGTCGCTCGGGAAGGTACTTGTGATCTAAACCGTTTTGGGATGAACAAATATCCTAGATTCTATTACAAGCCAGTAACTTTCAAGAAAGGTTACTACTATGCTAGGGGCTAGGGAAAACGAGGTGCCAGAAAGAGAGAGAGAGAGAGAGAGAGAGAGAGAGAGAGAGAGAGAAGAGTCGATTTGCTCGTTGTTTTTGCAAAACTGACGGTTTGCCAGTGTTAGAAAGATCGAATGTTTACGTAAGATAGACAAAGGAGATGGATGCAAACGATATTCTTTTCATCCAATGGTGATGAAGGAAACTGTGGGACATGAATGGTAAAATTAAGTTAAAAGATGTGGGACATACAACGAAAATCAAAGTAAATAATATGAAGAGCCTATGATGAAAGGTTTATCATGTAAAGCTCGATCAGCTCAGTTTCTCTCTTAAACTAATAGTTATTTTATGTTTTTTGCAATGTATTTTAAGGTCGTGAGATTAATCCACTAGCTATTTGTTTATGTCGTTTTTGCTTCATTCTTTCATAGGAGAAAATGTATAGATGCAAGCGTGGTAAGTAGTCAGATAACTGGGTGAAGAGAGAAGCAAAACAAGGCTTCAGGATTTTGACCAGGCAAAACACAGTTCTCGGTATTAGCAATCTGATGTGACCAGCTAAAACACAGTTTAGTCGTGGGTAACGTCAGCTCCGACGCAGCTCATTTTGGTGGCTATATGAAACATGAAAATCACAACGTAGTCACTCCGGCAAGAGGCTCCTTTGCAGCATACACTGCTTCTGGTGATCAAGGGTCAGGCTTTCAAGAAGTCAGTTGGAGTACACTCCAATCTATCCCTAGCACTAGCAGAGTGTTTTCCAGTTCAGTAGCAACACAATGCCACCAATGAGAAGGCTAAAACAGCATCAAAGATCATCAATATCTAGGGTGCTTTAGCTTCAGTCAAAACTGAAAACTCAGAGTCAACCTCTTGGGTGACAGTGAATTAAAAAATATATCAAGGGCATTGGGGGATAGGAATATGCATAAGGTAGAGAATCTAGGCAAGGGGAACAAAAAGCAAAATGCATCATCTTATCCGTAAATTGTACACCACTATATGTAATAGTTGGTCCTCTGTTTAGACACCAAATGCTGACCGCAGAGTTGATGTGACGCTGGATGACATGAGATTAGTTGTAGTCCAAACCTGGATGTTTTTCTTGGCATCTGCAATATAACCATGGCAACATGAGGTCAGACTTACAAGATCGAATTGAGATTTGAGAACACTGTTTCATCATAGCAGGCATTAGTGCAACATGATTGAGGTGGTCTAACAGCTATTTGACCCAAACATTGGACGTAGCAACAGGTGACATATGAAGCTGACATGATCTATCAACAAATGTCACGTATTTGTGTCAATCCAGATGTGGCTTTGCAGGGAATAATTCCTGTGCTATCCAAACCCAGATAAGTGGACCACTTCTTCAGTTTGCCATATGGACAAAGCTATGTATTTAAAAAGAACAAGCTAGAGAAGGAACCATAGTATAGTACCATACAAGGGAAGTGGTTAGTCGGAGCCTGAAGGACATAAAACCTAAGAGTTGGTAGCATGCAAGCAGGATTAGCATGTTTCCAAAATCCAACAGAAGTTCCTCATGTAAGGCACCAAAATGTGGACAGCTTGTCAAACATAAATGTCTTCTATGGATCTGCTTCAAAACTGATCAGCATAGAATAAGATAGGAATGCAAAAGAAAGATGCCTCAAGGCTAAGGGAAACTGGTCCAGAACAAGAACAGTCCATAGTGTTCTGTTGCTACATTGATCTATACTTCTCAGATCAGATATTAAACCAAGATGTTGAAATAGTGGCTCTGTTTATTCAGCCCATGCAATTATGAAACTCTAGACTGTTCAGGGACGGCGGATACGAGGTCAGGCACGCCGCCGACGGCTGCTACATCTTATTCTGCTGGCACAGAAAGCCGCTCTACGCCGTCGCCGCTGGAGGCCGGCGGGATACCGGCACAGATGAGCTCGTGAATCGTAAGCAATGTTTGCCTAGATGAAATACGGCAGCTACCACAAACCAATAACTTGACATTCAGGGTGCGTTTGGTTGAGCTTTTGGGAGCTATTTTTGCTTCCAAAAAGTCAAAAGCCAACCAAAGGGGTGGAAACCAGAAGCTGCTTTTTCAAAAGCAGCTACTTTTGGGTAGTACAGTTTTGAAAGCACCTTGGACCCTACTTTTGGCTTTTGGCTTTCTGCTTTTTGAAATGGTGAAAATAGAGAGCTGTTTCACAGTTGTTTCAAGGAAAATAGAGATAGGAAGTAAGTTTTATACTTGTTTGACCAAACAGCTTACAGCTTTTCCACAGCCCACAACCTACATCAGCTTTTTCACAACGCATAGCTCACAACAACTTTTTCAGAAGCCACAGTTCAACCAAACACACCCTCAATAAATTTATAAGCAAATCCTATTAGCTCCTTCTAATTTTTCATCCTTGATCTGTCACTAATGGTAGCTGAGCAACACCCAACAAGTCAGAGGGCAATAAAGACTGAGAGGGTACCGATGCCACAATCAATACATACGCATGTACGTTGTGTTGAATTTGCATATGCCCTTTCCCTGAAAATTAATGGCAAGTGGAAAGCAGTCGAATTGTATGTTTGCGGAGCATTGTTCAATCTGCATGGGAGGCAACAAAGATACAAGGTATGAAGCGAAAGTAGTACTATAAAACCAATGCTCCAGAAGATGTAACTAACAATGAGCAAGACTAAACACTTTTTTTTACAACTGCAAGACTTAAACTTGATGCTAACAAATGAAGATATATAGGTGGCCATTCGTGATGTCAGTTTTCCTATCCTTGAGGAGGTACCAAGAGGTACAAGGTACCAAGAGGTACCAAATTAGATCCAGCCGTTCAATCAGTGTGATCAACGGCTCAAAATTTGGTACCTTGTACCTCTTGGTACCTCGCGTCCGGTACCACTAGGTACTGCCAAATCTCAGCCGTTCGATCAGTGTGATCAACGACTCAAATTTGGTACCTCTTCCCCCTCAAGGATGGTAAAATTTCCCTTCATCAATTGTTTTTTCATGTTTTTGGCCGGTTGACCCTTTGCGTTAATCCCTCATAAATTGAAATTTATAGAAACAAATTAAATATGGCTATCTTAAGATTTATTAATCGAACTTTGGCTTTAGGCAGGGCGTCTCAACAATTTCATTAGACGTATTTTGGCCAACAAGTTTTGTCAGAACATATTTATAGCATTGTAGAAAAGATTCATGACGAATTCACTCATACGATCTTCATGTGATAAATGTAATCCGCTCCTGGCCACTATGACCGTGGCTCTAATACCAGTCATACCACCGGCAACAAAAAGCAACTGAAAAACTGCAAACGTTTTAAAATTAAACTCAAATTTTACAAACTCTTTAACCAAAAATCAATTACTCATCATAAACATGGAGTGATTTCTCTTCACTTTGCATGTGCTGATATTCCTTGCAAATTAAAAGCAAGTTAAAAGTAGTCATATAATGCCACTTCAAGAGCAATGTTCAGCCTGCGTGTGCTTAGTTTACCATTCAGCTAATTTAACCTAAGTCAATCTAACAGAGGTCAAAAGGAAAAAAAAAAGTAAAAGCCAGCAGATGGAGAACGGGCATCACATGATTGAGCACTACCTGCAACATGATTGAGCACTATGGATTGAATTGTCCATAGTATAGTCTATGGAACCATACGTCAAACTTGGATACTTTCTGAGGCTGACAGCCGCGTTCCTGATGCCTCCCATTTCCACATCTATGCATTCTCTTGTAAAAAGATACATGTTTAGCTCATTTTCGCAACTCAAGCTTCCCAATTCTCACCATCTGAAGATTACCATGGGCATTGCGGAGCTAGGAAGCAAACGACGCCCACAATATAAGGACTAATCAGGAAGGCCATGCCAGATTAATTCTACAGGTACATTCTGTTCAGTCTCCATGTGAGCTTCCAAATAGTTTATGCACGTGGATGCACATAAAGAAGATAACCTTTGGGAAGTGTTATACTCTGATGCCCTTTTTTATGAATAGCAACTCTTATTTCGGATAAGATTTTATAAGATATAGCATGAGCTTATACGGTATCAAGAACAAAATAGACAAATCTTGTAGAGAAAACTAAATAACGATGACAAGACAACCATGATAAGAGATAAAGATTTAGCGAACCCAACCGCAAATTCCTTAAACACGACTTCTCATATCAAATTAGATTTTGGTAAGTGTTATACACTGGTACCCATTTTATGAGCAGCAGCTCTCATATTGGATTAGATTTTGTAAGATACGTCACGAGCTTGCACAGTATCAAGAACAAAATAGTTGAATCTTGTAGAGAGAACAAAATAACGATGACGAAACAACCACGATGAAAGATAAAAATTTGGTGAAATTGACCGTAAATTCCTTAAACATAATATCAAAAAAGTTCAAAGGATGGTCACTCTATCACAACTCTCTTGAATAATTCGCCAAGGAGAAAGCTGATTAGAACATTGGAGGGGGTCTTGAACCCACCACTACAGTGGTTTGGTAGGATGAAATTACCAGCTATTAATATGAACATTTCAATGTGCAGTGACAATACAACGATTAATTGTACAGGTAGCCTCATTGCTTCTTATTTTTTTTTACGGGAATTGCGACGAACAAGAATTCCATGTTATGCGGAAATTGATTCCAGCTGATGAAAAACCTATGCGTGTAGGCTCGTGGCTTGTCTTTCTGGCTTTCTGCAATGGAATCATCAAACTTGTAGAGCGCAGGACATGAGTGCAAGACGTAAGTTTGAAGTTACCCATGCGCCTTCTCCGAACTTGTAGCCACATTGCTGGTGCCTCCTACTCCCTCGCTTGTCTACATTCTCATGCCAAAAAGCCTTCCAACTCATGCCCCTTAACATCTCAAGATGTGCCATGGGAGCTGAGCAACAAGGCAAAAGACACAGATTCCCAGATTACATGGGGATTCTACCAAGGCCATGCCATGATTAATACTGACATTTTGGCAACTCCGAACACAGAGTAGTTTGCCACAAACATAAGATGAATCTGAGGACCATCCCATGGGCTTGCTGGAAGTATGGGACGTACATGCATTGTTCATTACTCATATCCCCTGGAGTTGCCTCTAAGAGCAACTCCAGCAGGGCCCCTACTTGAGCCCTCAAACCTCATATTTGAGGGCTTGAGGCAAAAATAGAGGTCCAACAGGGCCCCTACTAGAGCCCTCAAATTTGAGGAGCCCCTCAAATCCCCCCTTCAGCCCTCATTCCCAGGGGCCCCCTACTCTGGCTCTCATTCTTCTGTTTTTTCCCGCCTCGGTGAAAAATCCCCGCCTCCGCCCGTCCTCCTCCCTCCCACTCCGCCAGTCGCCTCCCTCCTTGCTTCTTCCCCCGCCGCCGCGCCCTCCCCTGCCGTCCCCGCCTCCCCCGCCGCCCCCTTCCCCTTCCCCGGCGCCTCCGCCCCCTCCACCGCCGCCTCCGCCCCTCCCCCGCCGTCCCCTTCCCCGGCGCCTCCGCCCCCTCCACCGCCGCCTCCGCCCCTCCCCCGCCGCCCCCTTCTCCGGCGCCTCCGCCCCCTCCACCGCCCCCGACTCCCCGCCTTCCCCTGCCGTCCCCGCCTCCGCCCCTCCCCCGCCGTCCCCTTCCCCGGCGCCTCCGCCTCCGCCCGTCCTCCTCCCTCCCACTCCGCCAGTCGCCTCCCTCCTTGCTTCTTCCCCCACCGCCGCGCCCTCCCCTGTCGTCCCCGCCTTCCCCACCGCCCCCTTCCCCGGCGCCTCCGCCCCCTCCACTGCAAGATCCGACACCCGCGCCTCCAATCGCCAAGAATCGTGTCCAAGATGCGGGCGGCCACTCGCCGGCGGCAGCAGTGGGGCGGATGCGGCGGGGGCGGAGGGCGCAGCCGGGCGGAGAGGAGGAGGAGGTAGCCGGCGAGCAGAAAGCGGGGAGTGAGGCGAGGATTCAGCGGGAGCAGCTCGTGGTCGTGGCCGTCGCGGCCGTCGTCGCGATGGGAAGGGAGGGGCGAGCTGCCAGGCGGCAGCGGCGGCCGGCGGTCCCGCGCGGTCGGGGCGAGCACGGGCTGTGGCCGGAGCCGGTTCGGCGGCGGGCGAGGAGGCGGCGCACGGCGCATGCGGGCAGCCGAGGCCGGTGGTGAACCGGGAGGCAGCGCACGGCTCATGCGAGCAGCCGAGGCGACGCCAGATGGCGCGTGGAGGCGGCTACGGCGGCGCCGTTCGGGGCGGCCCAGTCGGCGGCGACGCGGTGCGTTGGAGTTGGACTGAGGGAGAGGGACAGAATGAGGAGTGGGTCCCATGTGTCAGTTGCAGTGGAATGGATTTGATGGTTTAAATTTGAGAGGTGCAGTTGGAGCAGATGTAAAAAAACAGGGCCCTCAAAAGTAGGGGGAGCCCTCAAATCAAAAATAGGGGCCTTGTTTTGAGGGCTACTGCTGGAGTTGCTCTAACTCCATACGGTGGATTCCAGCACATCTGAACTGTTATTTTTCTTGCATGGCCTAGATTAAGCCACATCATCATCTTCTTCCCCTGGGCATTAGAACTCTCTCCTGTTCAGATGAGGAGCAGCGCTCGAAAACAATGTAGGCGCTGCCGCGCCGATGTGGGGCCGGGGGCGCGGGAAGGCTGTGCTTTCCATCGTTTAGCGTCGGACTCGACAACGGGCTGCTCAGTGTCTACGCCATCCGCCTCTGCCTCCAGGCCACGGAACGCACCGGCACCATGTCCGGCAAGGAGCGCAAGATCTCCCACCATGTCCGGCAAGGAGCCACGGAACCAAACCGATTCTTGCTTTTTCATAAAGATTCCATATTGGACGCTACCACTCCTTGCGTTCCTTCCCAATCAAATAGCAGATGATGGATGGATAGATCAGAGCATAGCAGCCAGGCGCAGGGAAGAAGATTGCTGGAACCGATTCTTACTTTTTAGGTCTGCACGTGCTCTTCCTGCAAAAGGGCAATAAAAAGTTAATAACTTCATAAGCCCGGGTGAAGCAGTAGCCCGGATGCACACGTAACTCATTCTTATCTACAGGACTATATTCAACTTCCCTATCATCTCTATTTCTTAGCCCCGCTTATTTCGGCTTTAATTTTTGACTTCTGACTTATTTTTCATTGTTTATAAATTTTGTCTTTTTTCCGTATTCGTTTGCATTGTCCGTAATGAGCTAGCATATTTTTTCTATTTTTAAATTTTTTTAAATTTAATTACGCCAAATAAGTCACTTTCAGCAACAGTGAAATTTCAGCCGCTACAGTGCAATTTCAGCCATAAGCCACAGCTTTTCAGCCCAACCGAGCAGGGTCTAATTATGTCGACTCCTCTCTCCAGCTATTCCTGCAGATAAGAATACACTATCTTTCTTGTCTTCTTCTTGCTACTCTCTCTCTCTCTCTCTCCGTACATGGGTATAGCCAAATAAAGCTCTCCCACAACCTCTCTCTCCCCACACATGGCTATGGCTAGATGGGACTTAAGCTCCTCCTCCTTATCTGAGGCCGCAACCATTCATGCTCGAAGACTCTGCTGCAACTGGGAGAGTTCCCGTGAGGACAATGACAAGGCAATGATATCGACGATGAGCCACTGGTCAGCTTTAGCCCCGCCAGATCTAGATTTGTTGATAATGAGGCTCCAAGCTAGCCTCCCTCTTCCCCTTTGGCGATCTCGAGCATCATAGTTATAGGCATAGTCTCCTCTAGCAAGCTTTTGTTGCAAATATTTCTTGAAATATTCCAGCACATGTTATCGATTGTTGTACAAGTTGTTGAATTTTGATGCAATGTTGTTTCTCAGAGTTTACTGCAAGAGGTATTTGTTGCCATAACATTTTTGGTATGTTGCACAAGAGTCATATTGCAACATGGCTTCTCAAATGTTGCCACAAAAGAAATTTTTGCAATTACTTTTTTGATTTATTTCACAAGAGCAATTTTTGTTGTAATAATTATTTTCATTTGTTACGCTATTGTCATGGTTTAGTGTTAAATGCTCGTGAGATGTAGCAGGCGCTCTCGGTTTGACAATATTTGTTACAATAATCACCGGCGATGTTGCACAAATGGATGATTTGGTTTGTGGATTCTAGATTCTTTTGATCAACCATCATTGTAATAGAAATCAAGGTACAGGAGATGCTCGTGGGGCGAGGTGAGTCGATGCCTATGGCCCATGAGCGAGCATAGGAGGAAGAAATAGAGAGGTGTGTGTTTTGTTTGCATATGGAAAGAGTAGGGCAGCAATCTCCTCGGCCATGGCAACCTGCCACTCAGGGTGAGTAACAGCATCCCGGTAGGAGACAGGCTCACGAGTAGCTGCGCCAGCAAAGGCAAAACGGGCAGGAGGCCGAATCGACTGGCGATCGCGGAGAGCGTAGCGAGGAGAAGATGACCCATCAGGGGAAGATGGAGCATCAGAAGAAGATGGAACATCAGAAGAAGATGACTCATCCGGAAGATCCTCAATACGAGGTCGACGAGTGTAGACGATAGTGGGAGGAGCCTGGGGAGTCGTAGAAGACGACACAGGCGGCGACAACGGCGGAGAGGCCACAGGGGGAATATGTGGAGACTCAGTAGGACAGGTGGACGAGGGTAAAACAGATATAGGAGTATCTGGAAAGGTCAAGAAAGACAGAGACTCCACAGAGGAAACCGAAGGAGAGGCAGGACGTGGGTAGAATGGACGAGACTCGTCGAAAGTCACATCCCGAGAAACCCGTATCCGACGACCAACAGGATCCCAGCACCGATAGCCCTTGTGCTCGGCACTGTACCCCAGAAAGACACACTCAACAGACTGAGCGGTCAGTTTGGTACGTTCTCGAGGGGCGAGGAGAACATAGCAAACGCAGCCAAACAGATGAAGGGCAGAGTAGTCAGGAAGAAGACCACAGAGACGCTCAACAGGGATCGCACCCTTAAGAGCAGAAGAGGGCGGAATGTTGACGAGATAGGTGGCAGTGGAAACAGCCTCGGCCCACAAGTGAGGTGGAATAGAGGCGGCGATCATCAGAGCACGAGCCGTCTCAAGGAGGTGACGATGCTTGCGCTCAGCGACACCATTCTGAGCATGAGCACCAGGACAAGAAAACTGAGCGAGAGTGCCCTGCTCAGCAAGGAAGCTGCGCAGGTGACGAGAGAGGTACTCGCCAGCAGAATCAGCACGAAAGACACGAATAGGAGTAGAGAACTGTGTGTGTATCATAGTGGCAAATTGTTTATAGATAGGCAAGGCCTCACTACGAGAAGACATGAAATATATCCAAGTGTGGCGAGAGAAATCATCTATAAAAATAATATAATAACGATGACCCCCTTTCGAAACGAAGGGAGCCGGACCCCAAACATCTGAATGAACAAGATCAAAAGGACGCTGAGACACAGTCTCACTATGAGGATAAGGAAGCTGAATCTGTTTACCTAACTTACAGCCCTGACAATCTAAAGATACGTCTCCTGAGACAGACCCCAGAAGACCACGACGAACTAAGGACGACAGGCGAGATCCACACAGATGGCCAAGACGGTGATGCCACTGTTGGAAAGAGCCGGTAGACGAAGTGGCAGAAGCGGAGAGACTGGCGGCGGTGGTGGCAGCGGAAGGAAGATGAAGCCAGTCAAGCTCCCAGAGACGCTGTGAGTCACGGCGCCGAGGGCCAGAACCAACCAGAGCTCCCGTGTGGCAGTCCTGAACACAACAAGAGTCAGAGTCGAGAATAACTCGATAACCAAGGTCAGTAATCTGCCCAGCAGAAAGAAGCTGCAAGGTAAGGCGAGGAACATGAGCAACAGAAGGAACATGAAAGGATGAGTTGTTAAGAGATCCTCGACCAGAGACAGAAAGAGATGTACCATCAGCAGTAAGAACACTGACAGGAGAATCAAGAGGTGTAATAGAAGACAGAGTGGAAGAATCAGGAGTCATGTGAAAAGATGCTCCAGAATCAAGAATCCACGGGGAGGTACCTGACTGTGTAGGAGGTGGTCTCTCAGTGCCTGAAGAGTCAGTAGCAGAACCTGCAGAACCTGTCGAGGGAGAACCTGAAGCGGCAAGTAGGCGTCGAAGTATGGCTATCTCCTGCTCGGTGAGAGAAGCTGCTGAAGAAGTCGAGGCAGACGTCGTCGTAGAAGCACTAGTGCCAGTAGAAGAACGGCGTGAAAGATGCCGCTTCTTCTTGTAGCACTGGGACTCAGTGTGGCCATCCTTGTCGCAGTAGGAACAGTGAGGACGGCCACCTCCAGACTGAGAACGGCCACCACCACCTGTGGTAGCCGCTGGAGGAGGCAGTGTAGCAGGCGGACGAGCGGCGAGCACAGAGGGGAGTGGCATCAGACCAGCACCACTCAAACGAATCTCCTCTGCGCGTATCTCGGTAAGAGCCTCCAGGAGAGTGACACGAGGGTGGCATGCAAGGAGCTGGGCACGCCTTTGCTCGAACTCAGGACGAAGGCGAGTAAGGAACTCGTAAACCCGCTGAAACTGCAGATCAGCATGTACCTCCAGGCAGCACGGACAGGTACGACAGCCAGCAGTGCGAAGTGAGTCCAACTGACGCCAGACAGCAGAACTCTGAGCGTAAAAGGCGTCAACAGTAGCATCACCCTGCTGAAGAGAGTGCTCCTGGCGGACCACGGACAGGTATAGGGCATCACCAGAGGGCTCGTAGCGCTGACGAAGATGAGTCCACATCTGGAAAGCCGAAGGGAGTCCCACAACCTCAGAAGAAAACTGAGGCTGGACACTGGCGATGAAGATAGCAGCAGCCCGAGCGTCGTCATCGTACCACTGAGTGTAGACGGTCAGACGATCCTTGTAGGAATCCAGAGCCTCCTGGTAGGCAGAGGCAGCTTTATCATCAGCGTCATCATCAGCAGCAGTCTTATCGGCTGTCGGAGGCAATGCAACAGGCGTAGGCTCCGTCGGAGGAATAGGGCAAGGCGGGCAGGTGACATCGCCAGAGAGGACGCCCCAGAGACGAAGACCACGCATGTGAATGCGCATGTGAGACACGAAATCGGTGTAATTAACACCATCAAAGATCACCAGGCAGCGAGGGAGAGAAACGGTGCCCATTGGTAGGCGGCGCTGGACGGCGCGGCGACCAAGGCAACGAAGCCTAACAGGCGGCGCTGGACGGCGCGGCGGTTAGAACAACGTTTTTTTTTTGCTTTTTTTTTGCTCTTTTTTTTTCTAAACCCTAATACTTACGGGCCTTCGGCCCGTTAGAACACCCGCCCCACGCAGAGACTGGCGGCGGTGGCCTCTGGCGGCGCGGACGGCGCAGAGCGGCCGGCGGCGCGGGGAAGCGGCCGGCGCGGAGGGCCGGCGGCATCGGGTGGAGGCCGAGCGGCGGCTCGGCGCGGGAGGCGGCGGCAGCGGCCCGGAGCGGAGGAGCGGCCGGCGCGGAGGGAGGCGGCGACTTGGCGCGGGAGGCAGCGGCCCGGAGCGGAGGAACGGAGGAGCGGCCGGCGCGGAAGGCCGGCGGCGCGAGGGAGCGGCCGGCGCGGAGGGAGCGGCCGGCGACGTTGGGCGGAGGAGCGACGGCGACGCGGGCAACGCGACGGCGGCAACGGAGGAAGCCGACAGGCGGCGGTGGAGGAGGCCGTGAAGACCGTGGCGGCGGTGATGGCAGCGGAGGAGGCCGGGAGTCGGCGACGACGGCGGAGGCGGCACACGGGCACACGGAATCCTAGGTAAGCCAAAACCCTAGTTTTGGCTCTGATACCATGTTATGAATAGCGCTTGTATTCATATGAGGCCAATGGGCCAGAATATATACACAAAGTACAAGTGGTAAATATGCAAAGAACCCCTCATAACAATGGGGAATAACAAACTATACATATCTCTAACATCAAACAGTGGAGATCGAGATATATGTTGATCCAAAAGCAAACTAGACATACGGAGCTAGCGTCCGGATCATACGGACGGGGGCTAGTTGCCCCCAAACTTTGAACACCAGATATGGAAATTTGATTTTTTATGACAGTGTGGTGGTGAATTTTGCTGATAGATTGGCTTCACACTTTCAATCCAGGCGCTAGTAGTGAAGAATGCATCAGGCTACTGTTGTGCTCCAACAGTGTAAGCTGCAAACTGCAACAACATTCGGGTACGGATTTGTTGGAACGTCTTCCTGTCTTCATCAGCACTGTCATGCAGATGGACTTGGATGAGATGACAACCCGAACCTGAAGACCTGTGGCAAAAGCATATCAAAACATGTTATTGCAAGTGGTTATTTTCGTCCCCAAGTATGTTATATCCATCTATGCACAGCATTTGTATATCCTGAAACCACTATATCACCAGTCTGGATAGTAAAATTCAACAAATGATCCAATCCAAACTTCCAACAATGAAATGTACGGCTCTAACACGACAGAAGGATCAATCAAGATGTTGAACTATGGTACCGATGCAAACAATATTTTAGTGTAGGATATTTAGTTTCGAAAAGGTTGCATAGTGCAAGAGACTGAACAATAGTTCGATTGATTGTCAATTCAAGGAAACAGCCCTAGTGGCTAGTGCCAACTAATGAGGAAGTAATCAAGACCACACACTATAGGCAAAAGAATTAATCATGCATAAAACATAACAAGTCTGTACCAGAACTTATAGCTGCAGTCCCGGTGCCTCCCACTCCGACACCTGTATAAATTCTCTTTAAAAAAACTGTAGGTCCTTGAGAGCTTCGTACTTATGGTTTTTATCTTTCGCTACAATATCTAACTTTAAACAGTGCGTCTTTTTAAGGTGAGGTCTACAAGTTAATTGTAGATACTGTAGGTCCTTGAGAGCTTCATACTTATGGTTTTTATCTTTTGCTACAGTATCTAACTTTAAACAGTGCGTCTTTTTAAGGTGAGGTCTACAAGTTAATTGTAGATACTGTACCGATTTCAACTATATCGACCAAAATTACACGCGACCATCTCTCTATTCATACTCTCTCGCGCGAATAGCTAGAATTCAAAAGTCTTAGGGCACAGTTCAAAAGAATCCACCCTACTGATTTTCCCAAACTCAAGTTTCTTTGCATCTCAGCATATGACATGAGGCCTGAGAAAAGAGGCAAGCGGTACTGGTTATATACAAAGACTCGATCAAGGAGGCTATGCCATGATCAGTACACAGGTACTTTCTTTTCAGTTTGCATGTGCCCTTTTCCTACAAAGCAGTCCTGTTGTGTTACTTCAGCAGTATTATTCAGGCAACAAAAGGTCAAAAGGGGTCAATAAAATGAACTGATGGAAGACAGGCAGTAGAATTCATCACCTTCTGTGCGTGTGATACTTTTTTTATTTTCTGACTGTTTGTTTATCACTTCCATTGAGCAATATGTAAGAAAAGAGTATAATATATTCTTGTAGAACTCACAAATCTAATGCTTAGTAGGAGTGTCTCCTATTGTGATATATTAAACAGTATAAAAGTTACAATATTTACAAGGGCGGAGCCAGCTGCGAATTATAGTCTCTAGCCGATTACAAATTTCATCTTGCAAGCTATCGTTCACTCTGTACAAATACAGAGCTACTTCCATCTTGTGGGCTTGTTTCCAACTATCAAAGCTAGGAATTTGTTGCTAAAATTCTTTGCCATTTCGCTGTTTCCAAATATGCCATGCAGAAAGGGCAAAAATTTTCATAAAGAATGGAAGCCCAGATACTTGTTTTGCTTGATGAACCATTCGGGTTACATGGGGGGTCAAAAATTCTTGCTTCTTGTTTCTGAACTTTAGACAGAGTAATTAAATTCTTCCACACTCTACAAACACTTTTATTTTGTATTTGCTTATATCAACAGGTCTTCGTCATGTCCATCTTTACGGCACAAAGACTCCTCTTTCGCATGAGCTTAATTTGGACACGTGTAATATGGAAGCTGTTCATCACCATGTTTCAACCAGGAAGCTGATCATTTTGCCTGGCTGTTCAACCTTCTCGGGCTACAACGTTGGAGATGATCTTGAACTTGACACCGCAGTGGTTTGATAGGATGAAACAATAGATGTCTATGAAAACTCACTATCCACAGTACTACCACAGGAATAAAGTAAAAAAAAATCGGGGTGTGCCAGTTGTTAAGTATGAAAATATTGTGTTCTCGGATTTTGATTTCTAGCGACAAAACAGTAACAGATTGTACATATCGACTCATCAATTACTTCTTTTTCATGCGAATTGAGCTGGAAATAGAATTCTGTGGTGTTTGGACATTGATGCCAATTGATGACAACCTGCCTCAGTAGTAGAACGGGATAAGACACAAAGTTACCCACATATGCATGCATCCCTCCATCTTGTTTCTGCACCATACCGCTGCCATACAAAAAAAAGTATTGGCATGATAAACGAACGAGGATGAATGACAAATAACTCTGGAATGCCTCTTGTGCTCAAGTAGCTTTGCTGCTCTGGTTTTACTTCAACAGATTCTGGTGAAGGAATTGCAACAGTCATACTAGTAGCCATACGATATAGCATACTAGTAGCGATACGAGTATGATGATACGGTCATAACTGAGACTGTTTAAGGCGATGACCCAAAATAAGAGTCGTGTGATATATTTGTCAATACTTAGTATTTATTCAATATTTATTCTGAAGCCATTTAATCACCAGTGACGATAATATACTTCAAGAAATGATCTGATGCAGCAACGTAGTCTGTGGTTCTAACATGGCATGATGGAAGGTCAAACTTTTTTACAAAGGCAGGAGCTCTTTCCCAATTACTTAATTAGAGGTAAGTAGTGTAGTCTATTACTGTAACGCCCTAGGGTCCAAACCGGCTCAGATCTAACCACATTCTGGATAGACGATGCACACGTAGCAACCCGCTTGCACTTTCGTCCTCGCTTCGCGCAAAACGGTTAACCGGGGGTGCTACCATTGGAACTCCTAGGGTTATATGTAAATGCTTCTCAAAGTAAGCTAGCAAGGTGTGGACTAACCCAGAAATTCATATGCATATACACATGGGCCAACATGGGCCGGGGTGTCACAATTACATTCTGAAGGATCATATGGTGCAATAGAGGGGTAGTTTCTAATTGATTTTTTTAGGAGAGCGAGCTGAGTAACAATTGTTCAATCCTGCAATGAGAGGATAAGAAGATATTTTTAGTAATTTACTCCTTGAATTTTAAAACCATTAAGGCATACAGATTCCAAACCGAGTAGGCGAGTACAACATTCAAACAATGAAACAAACGGTTCTACCACGACATGATTGAAGGATAGAGATTAAAGATATTCGACAATAAGAATATAGTATCAACATCATAAATTTCATTCTAGCGTCAAATAACTACTATCCAAAGGATCACAAAGAAGGCAAAAGACTGAAAATTTGTTCAAATCAGTAATTCAAGGGGAAAACACTATTCCGAACAAAGATTAGCAGGTAAATTAGACCATGCACATTGCAGGAAAAGGCACCTGCATCAAATTAGGGAAGTCCTTGATCTCACAGAGAGGCACTGGGCAAGCGGCTGTGGCTCACAGCATCAGTGCCTTCCATTCCCACACTTACTCAAATGCTCTCCCAGAAAACATTTATCTAGCGAATTTCCCAAAACTCAAACCCAAACACTTATGCCTCGATGAGCTGAGCATCGAGCCAAACTGGCACTAGTAAAACAAATACTCGCCCGGGAACAAGGAGACAATGCCATGATTAATAATCGCGCATTCTCTTTGTTCAGTTTGCATGTGCCATTTACTAGTGCCTGATATTGTTCAGTGCATTGATTGTTCAGTTTGCAGGTGCTCAATTTTTTTTTCATTGGGTTGCTTCGGCCGTATCCAAGATTTGCAGCAAATTAAGTATTATGTATGGCTCATACATGACAAGGTGATAGAAAGGGGTTGTGTTTGGAAAGCAGACGATAGGTCTGAGTCGAATATATAACCGAGGTATAAATATATATCGCTGACTTTTTATAGCTATAATCATGTAGAAAGAAAGAAACTCCTCATACGGATAAAACAGTCGCGATTCGGCTTCCGGGGACATAGGCCACTACTATAAAAATACTATTAGTAGACGCCAAATCACAGACGATTTTGTCAAACCATCAGTGACAGGAAGGAGAGAAGGTGTGAGTTTTTTCATACGTGGGAGTGTGTTCTTGGCTTCTTGCTTCATGGCTTGGGAGTTGGGAAGATAAGGCAGCTGGGACTTGGGGGGAGGTGTTCAGTTCAGGTGGGGAGAAAGGAAAATTAAATGTGATGGGCAAGTGAGGGCAGGTGTTCGGTTTGGAGAGGAAAATGACAGCAGGGCAAGTAGGCAGTGATGGTTAGAAAAGAGAGTTTTATATGATGGTTTGAGAAGACAAAAAAGAGACTTGAAGGTGTTTTTGTTTGATGTTGATGGAACTGGTAGAGCGAGACAGTGAATTAATATATGATGACATAATTTAATTCAATTATAACTAGTTTTTAATTCAGAATAATGCGACCTCATATCACTTGAATCCTTGAACATGATAAACTTTAGTAGGCACCGGATCCCTTAAGATCATCCTTCAATGTTCAAGATGGTGGAGGCAATCACATGCGCCAAAGACTATGAATTAGCTAAAGAATGGCAACTACATCAATTGAAGGATCCTGAAATCGTGCAGGCGTACGCTGACTTCGAACGCATGAACGACCTGGATATTGATGAGTAGATACTATGTACTCATGTTGTTATAATTAGTATGTATATATATTGTTACTATACTCTTTTCCTTACTTGGGAAACCTCACTCTGGAATGTAAGTATTTAACAAAATGGCAACATTGTATCTTTAAAATATTAAAAAAACACTTTCCCCAAAATATTTACGTCGTTGCGTGCCCATATTTTTACACAACTAATTCAATTTTAACTAGTTTTTAACGAGACAGATATGAAAGAAATGAAGATAGCGGCCGCCTTCGCCATCGTCACCACCGTCTTTGTCATGTATAGTTATTTTGGGCTAGGCTTAGACTGGCACGGCACGAACGTTGGCACGATGTGCTTTAGACCATACATAGGCCTGATCGAAAACGAGACATGCCGGCACAATAGGGTGACTAGCCCGAGTCGACACGGCACGATACAGCCTGAAGCACGGTGGGTGGCATGCCCACCTCTGCACCATGATGACCATACACATCAGTTTCCAACAGAATCGATCTCTCGAGAAAGCAAAAGCACAAACAAGAAAATTGAGGCTTAACAGTGATCAAACAAATACAAGAAAACGCCATGCACTCCTCACCAATTTCTTCATCAAATTTCAAAAGAATTACACCTTTTAAACACGCACATGCTACATGCTTGATGTACGTAACGCACCAAGGCCCAACCCCACAACAGCATTTGGTTGGGTCAGCTAGCGTTTCCTCTGTTGGTCAATTGTGCTACTAGTCCCTAATTTTTTTCTCCTCCTCTGAAACTCCACTAATTTGCTGCAGTTTGGTCGCACTCTCATCATCTTAATTTGGCACGAATAAACCAAACCAGTGGCTGGTACCATCGATCCATTAGCTAAGGGCATCCATGTGAGTCAGCCATCGTTAGCTTTGGTGGAGTTGACGAGGCTGGCGAGCGTGATCCTGGGGTCGGAATAGTCGCCGGTGAGCACCTTGGCGGCGACGACGGCGTTGGCAGCCTCGGTGTAGTGGACGCCGTCCCAGCTGATGAACCGGGCGTCCATGTCGCACAGCTGCATCTCCGCCGACATGCACGCCTTGAAGTGGTTGTAGTTGTAAGGTGGCCCACCGTACCCGCAGCACGCCATCAGGGGCTTCTCAATCCCTGTATGCATCCATCGGAGAAGAAAACTTATGTCAGGCGGAAATGCGAGGATTTTCCAACGCGAAAGATGTGCATTCGAGCATGTGACACTCGATGTCTCATCAATATACAGATCTTCGAACTATATATCAGTGAGACATAAGTAGTAAATTCTTAGATACGCATCTTTACGATAGCAAATCCTTAATTATTCCTATATTAGGAGGCAACGAGAGGTTTCTAGCTCTAAGAGAATCCGTAGGTTCTACGATCTCGTAGGACCATTTCCATCCTGAAACTTATCTCGATCTTACGTAAGACCTTAATTAATAATAACAATAAAATATTGATCCAGGCCTTGTAATTTTTATAATCACAACTTTCTAGGAAAAAACCTAATTAATATTGATCCGCCGAATGGGGATCTAATAATCGCAGTTTTCACAGCTCTGAGGTGTCTTCTATCCCCCACCGAATTTCAGGAGCTAGGTAGGAGTTTTATTCACTTTGATCTTGTTTTTTGCTCTCTGTGATTGCAAAACAAGCACTCTAGAATGAGGAGTAAGCTCCTGTTTTGCAAAAACAAACATAATCATACTCGTTCCAAACGGTTTTAACTTTTCAGCTTTTAAAATTCGGCCTTTTTTGGCTTTGTAGCTTTTTTTCTTTTTTTAATTGCTTTGTATTGTCCTAAAAGATTTGGTGTTGTTTTCTGATATTTCTAATTTTTTACTATTTTTTTAACTTATAAAAAATTAACGGCCACTATAATATTTTTGTAATCACAATACAACCCAAAAAGAAGAGCATAAGCTGGGGTTATAAAGCCCTTTTGAGCCGGCCTGTCTCTGTCTGTGATCCCAACACTGACAAGTGACAACCTTACTATCGAGTATGCCACGCGCATTATTTTGCGCAACAACCAAGTGATGTATAGAAAATACTATATTACCCTTCTTCAATAGGTCACTTATTACTCTTGGATGGTGTGTGTTACGCTAATCCTTAGCAGTAAATATTCTTGAAAATATTCATGGATAATAAATAGGAGGAGTACGAAAAAGAAAAAATGGCACAAAGTTATCTTGAAATCGTAGAATGGTATGTATTTAGAAACAAAATTTAAAAGCTAGAATGACATATATTTAGAAACAAAGCAAATAATCAATACGACGTTAAGAGCACTTACACGTAGAAAATGCCGTAGTTGAGCAAAAAGAAGAGGAAGGAGAATCTGAATTATTCACTTACCGTACTCTGTGTGGTTGGCGACGAGGTCGTACTTGATGGCGAGCATGTCGGTGAAGACGATGGTGGCGTCGACCATGCGCTGCCGGAGCTGTTTGCAGGCTTTGCCGAGCTGCTCGTTGAAGGACTTGGCGGCGTTGTTGTACGTCTTGAGGCAGCCGTTGCCGTCGAGGTCGCTGTCGTCGTCCCTCGGGATCGCCAGCTTCTGCGGCAGGCATCCCAGCGCGCCCGTCCCGTGGATCCAAAACTTCCGACCGCCGTGCGCGTACAGAGCCTGCATCCATCACATATTGAGGGAGTAGAATCTCAATTTAATCAGATCACTGCTTGTTTAGCCCCGCTCGTTTTGGACCTAGACTTCTGGCTTCTAGTTTATTTTTTATTATTTTTTAATTTCGTCTTTTTCTGACTTTTCGAGTTTTTTTAGTTTTTTTATCGGTTCTTTTTCCTGTATTCGTTTGTATTATATGTACAGTGCTAACCCCTTTTTCCATTTTAATTTTTTTAAATTTAATTATACCAAATAAGTCACCATCAGCTACAGTGTAATTTCAACCAGCTATAGTGAAAACTCAGCCATAAACCACAAAAAATCAGCCCAACCAAACGCCACCTTAATTTGTCCAAAATACTGCTATGTTCCGCTCTAAGTAGATCCTGAAAAAAAATTAGATACTGCAGATAAACAATGCTCGAGATTAGGCCTTACTGCGATAATTTTGGATGAATTACTCTGCTTCTTGCAAAGCTCAAGTAGAGTTTTATGTGTTCCAAAGCGACGAAGCATTTATATTTTATTTACATGCAGTAATACTCCAGTGTTTCCCGTGTACACGCAGGAAAAAAAAAGGTAGTACTATCCTGGATTTACTCAGGAACAGAACCGTATTTACCTCAATTGTGTACTTAATTTGAGCAATTATAGGGGGGATCTTGGCAAGCACATGATCGTAGGGAAGGTGCAGATAAGCAGAAAGATCGTTTTGCCCTATGTCGATGGTGTAGATGGCGTTTTGGAATCCTTCACGATCAATCGGGGTTCTCACACCTGCATGACATCTCACACCAAACAAGTTTATTTATCAGTTACATATTTACATTTTTTTTGGTCATTTTTGCAAAGATTTACATTTCTTTTTCTTGTCGAGCAGATTCTCTTTCTGCTTTTTATGGCTAGAGAAGAGCCTGAAAATTTTTGTAGGATAAAAAGGAAACAAAATGCTCATAGGACAGATTTCGTGTGCAATGGCATATGGATGATTAGTTCTCAAGAATCTAGCTGTAAATTAGGCACAAACATGCAGCTTAGGCCTCGCTCATTTCGGCTTGAGTTTTTTCTGTCTTATTTTTCACTATTCATAAATTTCGTCTTTTTCTGATTTTGTTTTTGTTTTTTGAGTTTTTTTGCCGAGTTTTTCCGTATTCGTTTGCATTGTCCGTGATGAGCTAACATATTTTTCTATTTTTAATTTTTTTAATTTAATTATGCCAAATAAGTCATCTTCAGCTACAGTGTAATTTTAGTCATAAGCCACTATTTTTCAGACCAAATGAGTGACATCTAATCTTACATATTCATAAATGTACACATTTAAAGCGTGTTGGGCTGTTTGCAGACTTGCAGTGCAAGCTTTTGCTTAAGTCAAGGCTCAACCGAAAGCTTACTTACCCAAACTTATACAGCAAATATAGGTAAGATATTTTTTTCCTCCGAAAGCAACATATAAGCCAAATCAAACAGAAATAAATAAGCTAAAATGTTTTCCCTTCCAAAATACTTTCCCCAATAGCTTTTCTAGACGACTAATATTTGTTTTATTATTTTTCTAGTTCACTCATGTGTTCCTGTATGCGAATTATTCATTCACAAACCTTGGTTGATGAGTTCGAGAGATCTCGTTCTGAAGAAGAGGAACTGGTGCAGCTGGACGTTCAGCGAGAAGGCAGATCCTCCCGGCGTCGCCGTCGATCCACCGATGGCGAAGTTGACGCCATTGCTGAAATCCGAGCCTAACGCCTTCAGGTACGGGCTCAAATAAGGCGTGTTTAGGCTTTCACCTGCAAACGACATCACCAAGTATCTACTCAAAAACATGCATGTCTCTTACAAAAAATGGCATCACCAAATACGCGACAAGGTATTCACCAAATATGCATCTACAAAATAATTGCACACTGCACATGAAAAGCTAGCACAAGCCTGTCTGGACTTTTTGGAACACGAGGGTTTCACAGGGCGTCCCTAGAGATTCCGTTATTTTCTGATAGAATTCCTTGTGAATTTTTTGTGCTCGAAACAAGCCGGGTATATCGGATACAACCAAAGCAAGGAATCATCTTGTCGTTTGGTTTTGCTGCCGTGCAAAATTAAGGGCCTGTTTGGATGGTGTCTAAGTTTGCTATGCCTAAGCTTAGGCAATATGTGGCTACCACAGAAAGTGTGACTAACAAAATCGAAGCCACACTTGTGGCAAAGTTTGGCAAGAAACTGAGTCTATGACGTGTGGGGTCAGGTGCTAAGAAAGTGTGGCATGCCACAGTTGCGTCAGTGAACTAAACAACTACCTAAAATTGTGGCACACCTAACTTGTGGCTAAGCAACTTCTGATCATGAACCAAACGGGCCCTAAATATGTCTTTTTTTATATCTTACCGGTAAGGCAGCGAATTGTTTTATTAGTTAACCTTTTTTTAATTTATGTTATTAATAATTTCTCATCCAATCTATTTTCAAATCTAGCTTTTTTGATCATGCCAAGACTAGCGTGGCAGTATTATTTGCGCACGCCACAAATAGTGGAACAGCCAAAATGGCCATTTTCTGGCTTACGACTAGACTTCGGAGCCGTGGCCAAAAGTGTCACCTTTGAAAATAAGTTGATTATTAATAAAAATAAATTGAAAAATGATTAGATAACAAAATTTGCTCTAATGCAGTCCGGATTTGTCATGCCCCCACCCCCACAAGTTTAGGGGTTAAATCTGACGATTCGCTATGCACCACCATTCATTGATATTTTACGAGTACTACGAATTTGCTGCAAAAATTGATCTGAGACTGCAATCTCATCTATGGGATGAACTGGGGTACTTCCACCCAGGTCAAGCCGCTATGAAACAATCGCAAAAAGAAAGTACTTTTCGATCGAAACTAGTGGCTTTTGTTATAGTACATAACTTTTAAATGGGGTATTTTCTCAAAACGGTGTCTACAAATTAATTATAGTACACATTAAAAATCTAACATTTGTATTAACCAAAATCACAAGCGAGTATTTATCTCTCCGTAATCTCTATCGTTAACAGCTAAAATTCAAAAATTTTAGCTAAAAGACATAATTCGCAGTCGAACCAAACAGGCCCTCTGCCGCATTAACGGCTGCAGATCGACTGCAGACTGTACTACTGCGGTGGATCACCATTGATTGATGCAATAATTTGCCCTGGAATTGCCCCCACAACTATCAATTGGGGAGGGACGGTTCCCTCTGTGCACATGTACGTGTACCTTTCTTCCCACATAAATCGCTATCACCTTCGCGATTCCATAATGGCCATGTTTCGTATTATATTTCAATGTATATCCTCATCACCTTTCGCCCGTCCTTCTCTCATTGCTTAGGCCATATCCGTATTGGATTTTAAAAACTAATTTTTTATAATAAATAATTTTTATAGTATGCAGCTTTCAAACAGGATAATTTTAAGATATGATTTACTAGTCTATTATGATTTTATTTATATCAATTAAAATCATATACAAATATATCTCTACAAACTTCTCCACAAATTGTTACCTTTATAAGCCAAAAGTTAATATGACGGCCTAAGAGCTTTCTCTCTATATATTTTTTTCTTAGGATACTTTTAAAAGTCTAGACTCTTGTGTTTGGATTAGTGCACAAATACAACTAGCTTAATCATGAATTTTGTTTCGATTTATTTATGGTTCATAAATTGGAAATTAGCTAGACCTGAAAAGTTATGTGTTTTGAAAGTTTTACTTGTACTGTCGCTGGAGTGAACCATAGAGGTCTGAGCACGTTATTAATGTTAACTGCTGATCAGAGAAACAAGTGAAGTGTTTGGGCTGGCTGACTGACAGAAAAAGTCGATGACGAGGCGGCCGTCGGAGAGCCGACCGGTGGGGCGGCGGAAGTAGGTGCGGCCCTCCGGGAGCGCGATGCTCATCCCGAGCGCCGCGGCCATGCCGCCCGTGTCGGAGTTGGAGTCCCCGAAGTTGAAGATCACGACCGGAGACCGGGCACTGGTAGTAGGCGAGCTAGCGCTGGCAGCAGCTGTTTGTGCCGCCCCACCACGGCCGGCGACGGCAACGCCAGCGCCAGCCGTCCCCTGCTGCTGCCCTCCCGCGCCCCAGAAGCCGTACCCGACCGCGGCCGCCGCGGCAGCCGGCATGTACTTGAGGCAGGCGACGACGACGACGGCGGCCACCCCGGCCAGCACGACGTAGTACTGCAGCCGCAGGCTGATCTTGGCGCTGCCTCCGCCGTTCATCACAGCACCGCCACCACTGGTCATCCTCTCCCTCCTCCCTCCCTCTCTCTCACTCAAGTACCAACGCAACTCAACTGACACGGCGGTGTGCGATGGAAGCGTGTGTGGTTGCGTACCTGCGTATATATAGGCGGTTGATGAGCTAGCTCCTTGTCCCCGGGAGATGCTAGATGAGATGGCCGGATCCGGACGGCTCGTCACCAAGAGAGCCTACAAAAAAACGAGAGAAAAAGTAAAAGGTGATGGGCGGCGTCTTGCAATGAAGATTGGGCAGATTGGGCCGTGCGTGGGTGGAGTCAAAAAGGGGAGTTGGTGGCGGGGGGCCGGTGAACTTGTGCGCGGGACGGAACGGCGACGTCGCATCGGTTTATGGCCGCCGGACGGCATCAGTTAGGTGCCGGGCCGCGGCCATGCACAACTTATCCCAAAGCAACACGGCAGCACGCACCGCTGGTATACGCGACGATCGACTTAATGGCACAGGACCATGCCTATTGATCATCAGTTCATCCTAGCTTGCCTCGTGGCACTGGCTTGGCTGAAAAGAAGGAACCTAAGCCAGCGTCCACGCCACTGGCTTGGCTTCTTTCGGCCATTCATGGTGCATGGACGGATGGAGGGGTCCGTATCCTAGGCCTTGCTACTTCCGCACGTCGGTCCAACATTATTCGATCATGATTGATGCACAACACTAGTATTAAAATGCTCTCATCTCCTTCGGTATCTGTTAGACAATGTGAATGATTATAAATAAAATAATAATGAATAATTGACATTTAAGTTGCTTTGTGTTTTGCCTTTATGAAAGTTTTGATTAATCGCGGTCGAATATTTCAAGTTCAAGTGATTTTAGTATGCTCCAAGTGGTTTTTGTTTTCTCCGAGCGTTTTTGATTGCTCCAAGTAGTTTCGGACCGGTTCGATCGGGTCCGAGTGGCATCGGACGGTATTCGAGTAGCTCTAGAGCATCGGACGGTTTCGAGTGGTTTTGATTGATTCGAATAGTTTCGGACCAGTCCAATCAGGTCCGAGTGGTATCTAACGACTTTCGAATAGCAGTACAGTATCGGACGGTATTCGAGTAGCTCTGGAGCATCGAATAGCTTTTGAGATACATCGGAACATCAGACGGTACTCGAGTGGCATCAGAGGATCGCACAGCTGAATAACAACAGCAGACTTCGACCACAACGGCTTTCGATCACGGCATAATTCGACCACGTCAGACTTCGACTTAGAGTCGTTTACGACCACGTTCTACTTTAATCACGTCTGACTTCAACCATGGAACATCGACTATGGCAGAACGACCATACCTAGTCGAAGGTGGTAAGTTACAGTATCTTGTCGATAGTCGTAACTACAGTATCTTGCCTATGATCGTAGCTACAGTAACTGGCCGATAGTCGTATACTTTACTAATCGCTACTCGATAGTCGTACACTTTACTAGTCGGTACTTGATAGTCGTATACTTTACTAGTCGTAGACACTGCGATCGATTGTCGTAGACTTCACGGTCTGCTATTATTGTTTTTGGTTTTCCGGTCGGCTGTCGTAGACCTCGTGATAGGTAGTCGAAAGCTTTGTGATCGGTTGCCGTAAGTTTTACGGTCAATACTCGTAGACTTCATGGTTAATCAAGATTGTCATGTACGATCCTGGTACTAGACCCGACATACGATCCTACAGTATCATTCACCCCTTCCAACTGTACCATACGACCCTACACTATCAAACATATCAACACATGCCGCAAAGTTGGTGCCTGGCCTGGCCTCGAATGGAAAAGCAGAGGATTACGCCTCCTTGTCGGTAATGGTGACCACAAGACGGAGGTGTGAAGGTCACCCCCATCGATCATCGATCGATTAGCGGGCTGGGTAGGTAGCTGCTCGTCAGCAGGTGCACGGTCACGCGCGGATCCATCCATCTTCTTCCCTGGGGAGAGAGAGCAGAGAAGAGAGAGAGAGAGAGAGAGAGAGAGAGAGAGAGAGAGAGAGAGAGAGCTGCCGCACCGACTGGTGACAGGTTTGAAGTTTTTCAACCGTCGGAGGGGCCTCAACGCAACGCAAGAATTCACAGCAACTCTTTTGCATGTGTCCGGAATCCGGAAAGGTTGGGATCAGTCGTACAGTGAAGAAAAGCATCACACCACGCTACCAATCAGTCTCGGCTTCAATCCCATCCGACTTAACTTGCGTTTTCAAGTCACGTCCGATTTGGATCTTTAAATAAAAAGTCACATCAGATTTCTGTGATGATTGTGTACATCGAGAATAAACAAATTAGTAGCTAGCCCGTCTGATTTCTGGGCAACGCAACAGGGCTCCACCAACAGCAACCACGAAGAAAGCAGAGCATCTCACGAGCCACACAAAACAACAGCTAGTGCTGGTCAAATAGACCATGCCTGCTAGGCTGATCTAAAGCATGATACTATTAATTTAATTCAGACATAGCACAGTTTACGAAAGCGATGGATCAGATCAGAACGACACGATACCGTGCGCCGTACTTAGACTGCCACCCCGGCCCAACATGTTGGCTGCACGGCTCGAATAGTGCCGGGTCAAGCACAGCCCATCACAAGCTCGATCAGACAATTTGTTAGGCACGTTAGCCTATTTAACTTATTTGTAGGATCAAGAATAACCGACTATAAAGGAGTGAGCAAGAGGTTTTTAAATTGTTTTAGCTAAATCATAATTTTTAGCAAGTATAAACTTAATAAAAATCTTTTGCACAATTAAAGCCTAAATACTTTATTTTTACTAAAACACCACAAACAATGTCAATGCTAGATACACTTCTAGTTACACAATTCAATTCAATATAGGTTCTAGAAATGTAAACACGAAAAGTAAAGACAAAGAAATAAATCACAATGAAGACACGCGATGTTTTTCTCGTGGTGTCGAAGATTTGCAGGTCTTCACTAGTCCACATTGAGGTAAACTCAAACAGACTGAACCAGCTCTACAAATTAAGCCTCAAAGACCTCAAATCCACTAAGATTGCTCTTCCGCCAGTTCAGAGATGGCGAGCATCACACCACTCACAAACGGTGTCGGGTCTTTTCACAAACTTCTTTGAAGATATCACCGCACAACTTCCTCCAAGCCGTCTAGGTGTCAGCAGCCATTAAGAGTAATGAATCGCAACGCTTGCTTGAAGGTTTTCAAGTGCAACAAAGATCAATTAACAATGCAATGATTGTTGGGGTCAAAATACCCAAAAATTAGGAATTACGGTACTACCGCCATGTAGTGACCAATACTACTGCACCCACTGTTCAACAGTTATTTGAGGTTCATTAAATACACATAAATTAGCCATTGCTTCAAATATCAGTAGTGCTGCCCTAACAAGGTCTAGTAGTACCGATCACACGATAGTAACGCAAAACAACTACGGTAGTTCTGATTTTTAGAGGAGAGAAAATGCTCTAAAATATACGTCTCTGAAAATTAGTTACCGCTAACTAAATTTCAATACTACGGATTTTCGGCAGTATCACCAATCATGCGGTCATATCGTTCTATGATACTACCACGTAACACATGTGGTAGTACCGTTTCAAAGAATGTCAAATGAATACCTCTCTAGAAATTAGCTACCGGTATGTATCAATTGGTAGTACCAATTAGCGGTACTACCGTTCAAAGATTTGCGGTCAAACTGATTTTTACAAGGAAAATCAGAAAGAGCTCTAAATGAAATTCAAATGCATACATGAACACTTAATTTATCAAAGTGACACAAGTTAAGCTTGAAGCTACTAGCTATGATCCTTCTTTGTAGTATGACACTATTCTACAAATTCAGTGTTTTACAAATATTGAAAAAGATTTCATATTTATATGCATTTGCATTTATTTTAGTTCCAAGAGGTAACATTTACAGATTCACTAATGTTTTGCACTTCTGAGTGACATTGCAGGGATAGATTATTCTAATTATTTTTTAGATGTTCGTACTAAATTATTCAATGATTATCAAAAGTAAGAACTAAAGTTTCAAAGAGTTTGCTTGCAACGCCATTCAGTAACACCCACCACAGGTAAGAAGAAAAATACGTGAGGCAAAAAATTTTGGTGTACTATGTTCCTCCGGAAGATTAAGTTCTACGACGTCAAGTGCTGGAGCAATACGTACCAGTAAAAAACTATCCTTTTTTCTAGACAGCAATCCCGTGGATCATCAGAAAGAGGACTTCAATATTTTGAGATGGTGGCACAAGTATAAGTTAACATATCCGATGCTATATATATTAGCATGAGATGTGTTAACGTTTTGTCTCGATGGTTTGTTCCTAGTCTGCTTTTAGTCTTTCTAGAAAAATATTGGAGAAGAGAAGAATAAATCTCATAAGTGAAATGGTAGAAGTAATTATAACGGTGAAAGATTGGGAACAAACTTATCCGCGAGCCCAATACTCTGTAGAGCATGCAGAGTTGGCAAACACATTCAATAATCTCTATCTAGATGACGACACTTACAACACTAATGTACATTGTAAGTTTTCTCTCTTTTTTAAATATGTACTGCAGAGCTATAGACTATACTCTTTTTTCTTTGCCAAGTTTTTCTCAAGTTGAGCTTTACTTAGTAAAGTTTTTAACAACATAGCTATTTAAATATTAATAAAGCTCACTATTACATTTTTATAATTTATTATATATTTTTTGAATTATGTATATTTTATAAAATTATTATATTTTTTAGACCAAAATAAGCTAGATGAACGAAAATGAGTAGACATGCCTCTTGACCCGCCCCGCTCATTTCGGCTTGAACTTCTAGCTTATTTTTCACTATTCATAAATTTCATCTTTTTCTGAATTTTTGGATTTTTTGAATTATTTTTGCCGATTCTTTTTTCCCGTATTCATTTGCGTTGTCCGTGATGAGTTAACATTTTTTTAATTTTAAATTTTTTAAAATTTAATTACACCAAATAAGCTAACTTTAGCTACAGTATAATTTCAGCTAGGTACAATACAATTTCAGCCATAATTCACTATTTTTCAGTGCAACCGAGTGGAGCTAAATGTTCTCAGGCAGGAACAGCACGACCCGCAGTTCACTGAGCCATGACTAGGTCTACATCTTGGCTCACAAGCCATGACACAGTCCTTCTAGACTAACAGACTAAGTAGACTGTAACTAACAAACCCATGCCGTAACCGGCCCGTGCCGTGCTAGCCCATACCGCCCATTCGGCCGCCACTAACAGCAGATATAATGTAAGTGTACATATTAAAGTCTGCTTGCAATGAAAATCACATCAGTCCATTCAGAGCGCCCGAAAAAGGAAGGCGAGTACCAAAACCGAGGGTTCCAGAATCCCCAGTTACTTCTCTTTTTCCTTGACGTCAAAAAGAGAACTACATCTTGTATTGTCCTTTCCTCCCTCCCTCCAAAAGAAACCAGGAAATGTTGGGAAAAGTATGGGTCTTGTTTCTCCACAAGGAAGCTAGAATCTAAGTAATTTTTTTTCTTCTTTTCGTTGCCTTATGGAAGCTGGGCAACACTCAACTGACAGGCATTCTATCGGATGAGAAATAACACCTGAAGCAGGCCACTGCTGGGACCCCCAAAAACCCCGAAAGAGCTTATGAACGGAAAAAAAGAAAACTCCCACTACCCATCAGATTTGTTAACCCGGACTGGCATTGAACCAATCGTCACGACTTCAATTGAGCGGCTCTTAACGTCAGCCTCCCTTGCCTGAGTACTGATTGTAAGAGCGCCAACTTTGGTAACGATCATTTGTCCTTCAGGTGTCTCCGAAGTGACAATTGCCGAGATACCTTTAACTCCGTTTAGATGCTTTTGAGGTGCTTTCGATGAGCCATGAACAGCAGCACAGTCAGGGTTCGGCCGAGGGAATTCAACCTTCTTCCAGAATTGCTGTTTCCCATCCACACTTGTCTTCAAACTGGAAGCTTGTGGCTGGTTAGTCACAGCTTTCGCCACTTTCTCACTGCCCTGCTTGCCGTTGCAGTGGTTCTCTTGCTGTCCATTTTCTTTGCCAGCCTCACTGGCTTGTTTTTCGCCGCCTTCTGGGCATGGAATCTGATGCTTGATCACAGTACAATCATGTGGCTTCTCTGACACATTCTGTATCTCCGACGTTCTGTCTATCAGCACGCTGCCTAATTTTGACTGCTGAGTATCGGAGGCATCCTTCCTACTCTGCGAAACAGGTACAAAATCTGGTGCATTATGACTCAACTTAGACCTTCTGTGCTGTTTAGTTCTCGCTTCATCCTCCTCATATCTCATGAAATCATCAAACAGACACTCCTTCACTTTGATATCCTTCAATATCTTGAGCACAGATATCCCAGGAATGTATGATACCTGCAATTGAAACATAGTAACAGGCAATGAGATGAAGCCCAAGACTTTACAAATGTGATGCTTGAAACCCCTCAGGTGACTAATAAAATGCTTAAACATAGAAACCCTTCTATAAAACTACATCGAAAATGAACTGACATTCCATAGACCAAAAAAATTCAATGCAGCGTGGTTAGTAAAATGGATGTGTTACACCTAACGTAGAATTCCTCGTGAATACTTACTTCTTGCGTATCTCTGCTGTGTGTCACAGGTTTATTTTCATTGTTCTGCAACAAGATATGCTGCAAGGTATAATTAGGTACATCTTTGATGATGTGCCATCTTACAGGAAAGCTACCGGTCCATTTATCCTGACACCAAAAGTCCATGTCCTTCTGAAAATCCACAGGACCAACCATCTCGGCCATGCCACAGAAGTGCCCACTACCATTCACCTGATAAACCACAATCACAAATTTAGTAGTTGAACTTTAAAGCACAAAAATTGAATTAATGGAGGTTGACAACATTAGAGCTACTCACAGAAAAGAAGAGGAAAACTGGACACATGGTAGAATTCTTCTTAGCTAATCTGTCAGCATCCCTGTAAGCACTATCCAGCTTGCTGTTTCCACTGGAGGAACTTGACCATACACCATACTTGATTGATTTGTGGACATCTGCCTCACCAATTGACTTGATAACGAAGAACTTTGCATAGGGATAGTCCACTCGGAGATCATCGCTGTTATATTGGTCGGTTCTTATAAGGATTGTCCAGTCTGGATTACCAACAGAGAGCCTTGATGTGTAGGATTTTGCAACTATAGCAAAGGACCTTTGACAGCCTGGTTTCTCCGCTTTACCTAAGCTATGTTCATTCGACAAATGCACCTTTTGGCTAGCACCATTTAGATGGCCATTGGACTTTGAAGTAGGCTGAAATTTCTCAGCTGCAGCCCACTTCTGAGGATCAGATACAACAAATCCAAAGCAATTGTTTGCAGACAATTTCGCCGTTGGTGAATGCTTGGCAGCAGATAGTGGCCTATCAAGCAAATGTGTAGATGCCTAATCATTACAAGAAGATTTGTCAGATCGAGATAGAAACAAATAGTTGCAAGACCAAAAAGAAAAGAAAGGAAATATTACGTAAAAATATAGAAGCATTTACAGCAAGTGCTTGAAAGACAGCATACAGCCAGGACACGAATTTTAGTCCATAAATCATATATAGACAATCCATCAGAGAAAGATATTTCACCTTGCTACAAAGCATGCTCAAGCTCAAGTAATACACAACATAAGTAAAGAAAGGATAATTATCCATATCACATAAACTACCCTGTGGTGTTCAAATCCAAGAATACCTAAAATTAAAATGTTTAAAATGCCCCTATGCAAGATATCTTTGCAATTACAGAAAACCACCTTGTATCCTACAATGTTAAAAATTGAGCATATGCTATTTGCACTCAGGTTTTACAATAGATCAAAATTAACACAGTAGAGGCATTGTTATTAAAGTGCTACCCTGCAACCCTGATGGCTCACAAAAGAAAACAATGGAAATTAAGGAAACCCTACAAGGACCTGTGCAACTGCCTACCTGTGAAGTATGAAGGAGTTTAACAGGTACCATGGAACCATCTGCCAGCCCTTGCTTCAGTGGAACTGAATTATGCGGTTGAGCCTTCGGTAATTTTGCATGGTCATGAAATTGCTTTGAAGAAACAACTGTTGATTGTATAGGTGGATTCATGACAATGTCATTTTTTGTGGCAACAGGGGCAATTGTAGGTAATGCAGGATTTGTAGATGTTGCAGCATAACCAGGCATACTAGGAACGTATGCAAAATTAGGGTGCTGAAGAGACGCGGTTGTGCTTCCAAGGGCACTATCTTGCGCATAAGGAAGAACAGATGGAATGTAATAGGATGAGGGGACTAGTTGGCATGTGGGGTGGGGGTCAGAAGCATCAGCAACATATTCTTGGGGCAGAAATGAGCCGTCGACTATGAAAGAAGGATCTATAGGGTAAGGGCTGTACGAAGGATGGATTGATTCATTGTCAGGGGCCGCATAGTACACGCATTGCATGCCTTCAGTCTGAAAACCCTGTGGAAGAATCGGACACGTTAAACATGCACAATTGGAAACAGCAAGTATCAAGGAAATTTCGCCATACCGGGTAATAAATATCTTGACCATCGTATCCTAAAGAACTCCGGCGGTCATACCACTCCATAGGTGATCCAACTTCTGCACCCAATAAATGTATTGCAATCAGAAGGCATGGAGATAAAGAAATCACCATTGACAAATATAGTGTTGAAGGCAAGACAGCTGCAAGTTCGTGATGTTACCTGAATAACCATATGGATAGGGATTTACAGTAGAAGGAACGTACATATTTTGTCCATACATTAGATCAGGGGCCATTCCCATCTCCATACAATCCACACTTTGGAAGAAGTGTCTCGTTCTACTGCAGTGTCCAAACTTGGCTGGAACGAATAAAATTAGGGCTGCTATTAACAATTTAACAGTATGGTTCATGCACATAAATTCAGGTGATGAAACAAACAAGTAACAACAAAGCAAGATGAACTGCATAAAATGCAACTAAATCCGTGCATTATCAGTACATAACCTCTCAGTGTTGGTGTTTGCTAGTTAAAGGACATCATGTAACGAGACCTCACTTCAAACATAACTAGAAAAGCAGTGGGTTTTTCTATAAGCCAAATACTGATACCTTCTCAGACTTAATAATGTGTTCTAACCAGTGTGACTGTAATGTTCATCACACTGAACATTTGAAAGTGGGTAGAATGTGGCAGCAGTGATGGTGTTGTGCAAAATGGAGATGTGGCGAAAATGTGAAGCATAGATGGGTGCAGCAAACCAAGAAGATGAGGCTGAAGCTGAATCAGGCAAACATAAGGATAAGGGGTTCGGCCCATGGTATGAGGGTGATGGATGGGGTGAGATTTGTAAAGGAGCTTGGCAGGAGCCACATTCAGGATAGATGAGTCATTCATTAATCTTATCAATCTAGTGGTCAATCAATATTTGAATCTACCGAACAAAAATGGGAAAGGAGGAATGAATTTAGAAGTCTTGTTATAGTAATGCAGATGAATAAGGTAATGCTGACAATTAGTGAGTAAACATGCCTAAAAAGTGCAAAACAATAGAAATCCTCTTAGTCTTATGTTAGTACGTGTATGACAAAAAAGAAAGAAAACTAACAACAGTACAACTGTACCGTGATCCTCATCAACACAAATGAATGTCATACCCACCAAATTATAAAACAATTCAAATTCCTTAATAATTCACTCAAGATGACTCATACATTGTGCTGAGGTATGTTTTAGGATGGCAGAATTATACAGTTAGGAGAAACAATGTGTGCATCAACTCATCTTTTCAGTGTCTCCGCTTGAACTTAGAAAAATACGTAACCATGAAAGATAACATTAGGCATTTGTACAACCATGGAACAAAGCATTGGACATTTCACATTTGTATGTTAAAATTGCACCGCTCTGTAATGCTAACAGGTACAACTAGAACATGAATCAACGTGACTCAAATCAATAACAGTTTGCAGTACTTCCTGTAATGGGTGTGTGATTCCCAAAACCTATTGTCAAAAAAAAAACTTTTAACACTCACCACCAATAAAAACAAAGACAACAATATCTGACAATCTCAGGGAAATTAGCCCACTGAAGCAAACCAACCATCAAATCTAATGAACAATGATCCAAACAAAGAATTGTTGACACAGCAACCTAATCTATCTGGTCCCTCCCCTAAGAGCCCCTAAAACAACCCTCCCAACTTAACAACAGATATCCAATTCACACGCCACGACCGCATCGAAACCCTAGATCCAAAAACCATCCGCTCACGGAACCGAAACAGAGGTCCCACGCCACGCACAACAAGCGCCCATTCCCGGGCCCGCCCAAGCCTACGTAAGATCCACTAATCCGCGATCCCGAAACGCGACCAGGAAGGAACCGACATCGCTACGGCCAACGAGAGGCATGCATACACAGATCACAGGGTCGGGGGCGGGAGATAGGGGACTCACCGGTAACGACGCGACGATCTCGTCTTCCCTCCGGTCGCCGGTGGCGGAAACCCTAACCCTAGCGGGGAGAGAGGCGGCGAGGAGGCCGGCGAGGCGAGGTGGGAGCGAGGAGGCGAGGTGGAGGCAAAGCGGGAAACGTGAAGCCGAGAAAAAAAAACAAACGAGTCTTTTTCCTGATCTCTCCCTTCTGTTTCTTTTTTTATTTTGGTTTCCCCAGTGGTTTGACGGTTGTGCCCTTAAGTTATAAGGACGTCTCTCGTTATCTCGTTATAAGTAGAATTCTATATATAAAAGAGAATATATGAGAAGAGATCATATGCTATCTATTATGCAAGAGATAATTTGATCCTGTAAATCAATACATAGTGAGAGAATATGAGACAAGAAGTTATAATAAAAATAATATAAAATAGTTAGAAGAATAATTTACTATTGGAGATGTTGTCTTTAATTTACTATTGGAGATGTTGTCTTTAGTGCTATCTTTAGATGAGATAAAAGTCTTAGGGTATATACAATGGTACATGTAGCTGTTGTCTGTAGCATCCTTTCATGTCATCTGTACACAATACTAAAAACATATTCTATAATAGAATGTCTATAAATTGCCTATTATAGGTTGTTTGTAAAATATAGATAATATTGGTACACTAGCACAAAAATCATCTATAACATGCTATTTTCGTGTGTTTCGACTGTCTGTAGAGTTACACCCCACCTCATTCTCTCTCCTTTTTCTCTTTTCATCCATCTTAGTAAAAATCCTTTGTATAATCTCTTATAAATAGTTTAGTTTATATCACTTTATTTTATATATTTATATATATATACATATAGAGAGAGAGAGCCAATCTTAAAAAACGGACTATTTTACATTCGGAACAGTGCGGACGGTGCCCACGCAGGAACCGCTTCCGAAAACACACGCTTTTCCTTTTCCGGTGGGGACTTGCGGTCTGGAGGGGCCCAGGGCGGCTTTGTCTCTATGACGTTGGGGCCAGTTATGTGTGGGACCCAACCCACGTGACAGTGCCCGCAGTTTCCGAACGGACCGGTGCTCCGCTATCGCAAAGCCTCCTTGTTTGCCCTTTATTTCTGGCGAAAAGGGAACTGCCAGAAGTGGATTCCGGGTACGTTCAATGACTTGTGATCCCCATTTGATGTGGGACCCGTTTGTCAGTGTGGGATCTTTTCTATCAAGAGTACCAGACGAAGTGTTAGTGCTATCCCCCTTTTTTTTCGCGTCGGCTTCAGCGACAAGGCTCCGATATTTGGGAGGGACCAGCCAGAGCCGCTGACACGTAGGACATCCTGCGTGGGGCCCACGTAAAGTAGTGGAAGACCGGAAGACGTCTCCCCGCGACGCGCCGGGCTTGACGTATTTAAAAAGTCCCCTCCGGGTTTCGTGGGTGTGACGATAATGCCCCTGGGTGGGGTTTTGAAATGCGGTAGCAGCGGAGTAAACGGAGCTGTTACTCTCCGTTACATCTACTGATAAAATTAAAAACAATTTATACAATATATTACCTCTAAATTATCTATATATAATTTCATAATTTATACAGATGGTATCTATACACTAGCAAGAGAATCATCTATAAAGATCTTATAAACTATTTGTTGCTTGTCAGATGGTTATTTTTCTCTCGTTCTAACCGTCTGTGTGCTTGCCTGATGGTTATTTTTCTCTTCTCACTCTCTAATTCACATCATCAAAAAATTATATAGCAAAAATTATAGATAGCTGATATCACCTTATTGTACATGCTCTTACAAGAACTCGGGTGTTCGACAGCAATAGTCTCTCTAGTGCATGAGGGCTAGGCATATAAACGAGTCAAGCTCGATCGAGGCTTAATGGAGGTCTGAGCTTGGATTTAGGCTCAAGTTTGACTTGGCCAAAGCTTGAGCTCATCTCGAGCTTGGTTCAAGTAAGCTCATTAAGAAATGATATAACCATTCACATGCATCAAGTTTTGATACTGAAAACAAAAAAGTTATCAGAAGTATGCCAAACTACAATATAGATAGGAAGCAACATATATTTCCACGTAAACAAAATAAGAGGGGTGAGAGAAATAGTTCATACTCAAATCTTAGAGTTGTCGGCGGAGGAGAAAGATGGCACGGCTTGGTGAATGTTGATACACGACGGCGCTGGAGGAGAAGCACCACTGTCGACACTTGGTTGCAGAGCAGAATCGTCGCCATCGGCGCTTGTCAACAGAGGAGGAGAGGCGCTGTTGTTGGGCAGTGAAACAATGTCCTCGTCATCGTCTTGGGAGCTAGGTCACGTAATTTGTGTGGGCCCACGTACTAAAGACAATCATACAATATGTTGTCTATAAATTATCTATATATAACTCCATAATTTTTACAGATGATATTGATATAACAGAAAAAAAATACAAAAGACCTCATAAACTGCCTGTTGCATGCTAGATGATACTTTCTCTCTTCTTATTCCCTCTCATTCATATCATCAAATATTTTACTGCCAAGGATTATAGATAGCTGATGACATCCCATTACACACACACACATATATATATAATTGGTTCAGTACTTCTAGGAGTACATACTCTTGCTGATGTGTTCGATCGGTCAATACATTACTTGTGCTACCTGGTTTACTCACAAAGACCCAGGGCATCTGAACATACAAACTTTAAGCTATACGTGGCTTGTAATTAATGAAATATTTTTAGTCTATAATGATTGTTTTGCTATAACTACTCTGATAAATTTATTATTTAAAATTATTATTTAAAATGGTGCTCTATCAAGTAAACAAATGATAATCCGTTATTATCTCTCTTCGGTAACAACAGGATCGCCACAGTGGATCACAAAACGAGTTAGTTAATTAGAGCATTGGAGCGACACGGCGAGCGGCCGCGCGTGGCAAGCTGCACGCTGGCAGCACGCATGGACATGAACTTTCCTAACCATTTACCAGGCGCTTTCGGGGAGCTCTGATCGCTTGCACTTTGTGGGCAGAAACACACACACCGCCACCTGTCGTCGGTGGCACGGTTCGCCGGCGAGCTGCCGCTATCGCCTCCCAACGACGCAATTATCATCAGCAAGGGCAACACGGCGCCACCTGCCTCCGCCGCGCCGTCCCCACCGTCATCAACCATCTCCCACCGGAAAAACCTGTCTCGCGGCCAGCAGTGCCATTACTGCACCGCTAGCCCCTTCGAGGAGGAAGATGCTGCTGCTAGAAACCTGACTTGTTTTCTCAAAATTTATCGGGATTTTGATGCGTGGTCGAAAGCCTGTGGGGCTCAGGTGTAACAACTGTAATAGTGGATATCTTGTTCTTTTGTTCTGAATCGATGGTTTTGGTTTTTGCAGAGGAAAACGTTGGTCCATGTATACGGACATTTTTTCGCATTACTTTGTGGACTAAATAGATACTGTGCTTTTCCCCCAAAAAAAAAAACCAGGGTGCTTTTAAGTTAAATAGATACTGTGCTTGCTGGAGCTTCAGCATGACCAAGTTGTGAATCCAAACCCAAGAAAAATGCTGCTGAGATATGACAGAATGAGAAGCCGATAGTGATTTTTAATGGTTCTGAGAGAGAGGTACATAATACAGATAACAATTGACTTGTGAGGGCAGCGTCTCCCTAGGATCTCAGTGGCCTACAAGGACCAACAAAAACATATCCTCTCCTGGATTGGGTGCGAGCTGTGAGCCAGCAACTTCACTCTCCTCTCTCAGCTGCAGAGAGCTTGGAACACAAGCACACATCCACAGTGTGTAATAGAACACAACCGAGTTGTTGATTGTGTTGGTTTCAGAAAAAAAAAAGGAGTCGTTGGTTGTGTTACTCGGTTGCTAGGGCCCCATTATGCAAGTCTGCAATTCAGTTCTCTTTTTTTCAATAGAATTTAACGAGCATATTTACCAGCGATTTTCTGGTAGAAAACATTACAGAAAGAACATGTGATAGTCAAGTCAACCTTACAGGCTAACATTGTATATTGTTCTATCGGTTGATAAACAAACACGGGTTAAGCTACCTAATTGTCTAGAGAGAGAGAGAGAGAGCTTCAAATTGTCCAGCCAAAAGTCACAAAAATATCCCTAAAAAAAGGGTCACAAAATAAAAATTATTGGAGAAAATTCTTTAGCTGCCTATCCTAGTGCATCGTACGGCCACGAGCGAGACGAGCGAAACCCTATCTGATCGCAGCCAGGCGCTTCCTATTTCGCTTCATTCCCCTTCTCTCCTCCTCTTCCCTGCACAAGCGAGAAAGAGAGAGAGAGAGAGAGAGAGAGAGAGAGAGAGAGATGGCGCTGGCGATCTTGGCGAGGCGGCGCGCGGCGGAGGCCGTGCTGCGGCGGCCGCACGCGCCCGGGGCGGCGGTGTCGGCGTGGAGGGCGTACGCGGCGGCGGGGGAGGAGAGCGACGTCGTGGTGGTGGGCGGCGGGCCCGGCGGGTACGTGGCGGCCATCAAGGCGGCGCAGCTGGGGCTCAAGACCACCTGCATCGAGAAGAGGGGCGCCCTCGGCGGGACCTGCCTCAACGTCGGATGCATCCCCTCCAAGGTGATGGATGATGCCCTCCCGTTCCCTCCCCCCATTGCCGTGCCCTCTCGTTTTGCTTGTTCCCTTGTGACGCGACGCGATAGATCTGTGAGGACCTTGTGATTTGGGGTCAATTAGGTGATCCGCGGTGGCTCCTAAGGTCCTGTTGCTGTAGCTCGTGTTGTTTGCGTGTTTCTTGGTGCGATGCGCGATGTTGCGATGCATGAGCTCTGGGCTTGCAGAGGATAGGCTGATTCAGAGAGCATTCTGGACAGTGCGGTTAGGGTTTGAGTTGCGCTGTTTTTGGTTCTTTTTGGCACGATTAGTTTGTGCAAATGCATGTGCTGCTTATACAAACTGGTGTTCCAAATCTACGGTAAGTATTGGAATAATAATGGAAGAGGTCTTCTGCTTTGTTTCCGTTGTGGCGTTGCCCATTGTGGAATGCCATGAAAGACAATTATATGAAGTGTTTTGTAAAATTCTACCACCGCAAAATTTGGTTGGTTATCATCTGCTCGGATAATAAGCCTTAAATTTAATAGCACAGTGTTGTTGCAAGCATCATTTGGGTAGATTACTTTTGTTTGATTTACCGATATTCATCAATAGGATCAACATAAGGAATTGATATGATATTGTTCAATAAATCAGTACTATCAACAGTGTTATATATATTTGGATTTTATGTGTTGGAACTTGTCTTTTTGGCAGCATTTGGGTTTTCTTTCAGTCCATGGACTATCAGACTGTAGTTTGGTTGAAATGAAGAATCACTGTCATAATATTTTGCGCTGTAGTCATGGTATTTCCAGTTGACAATATTAGTTTCTTAACTGACCTTTTTTAGACTCATTTCCTGACTGCTCTTTGTTATGTTGTGTGACAATACCCATGTACCAATGAGTTGCTCTATTTCTAAGCTTTTTTGGTTATCCACGGTCTTGTATCTTGAACCTTTTTTACCATCTATATATGATGCTTAGTACTTTATTAATTTTGTATCCACTTGTGTGGGTTTTCATATGCAATGAAATTAAATGAATCTAATTTTTGAATCTGGCTAACAATTTAAATACAGCGTAAATGGTGAAATGAGTAAAGGGCTTTGATATTTTTTTGACACAAGAATACTGTTCCTGTGCTAAAAAATATTGGATCACATCTAAAAAAAGTATTGGATCACTATCTCTTTGTGGGAGCTAAACATCTTGCTTCCAAGTCTATCCTTGCTATAGCTCCAATCTATGATTTTGGCTATGATTCCCTTGGACAATTGTACAGGTAGGGGCAGATTTCTTTTTTATGGATACAGGCTACGCATCTTTATGTTGGATCTAAACATCTTTCTTGCACTATCCTGACCTCCCTATAGCTCCAACATAAGATTCACGCTGTAGCTGTAGGATTCCCTTGGATATTGTCTAAGCAGAGGCATATTTCCTTTTTCTGGGTATAAGATGAACATCTTAATCTAAGATCTGAACATCTTGCTGTAGTTCTTCCATGTGCTTTACTGCAGCTAGAGAATTATCTACTTTGGTGATATATGTTTACTGATGTGCTTCATGAGAACACTTTTAACTTCTCTTCATGCTTTCGATATCAATTTCAGGCTCTGTTGCACTCATCTCATATGTACCATGAAGCAAAGAGTTCTTTTGCACACCATGGTGTGAAGGTCTCTAATCTGGAAGTGGATCTTCCGGCGATGATGGCTCAGAAAGACAAGGCTGTGGCAGGGCTCACGAAAGGGATAGAAGGCCTCTTTAAGAAGAACAAAGTGGACTATGTCAAAGGCTTTGGCAAATTAGCTTCCCCCTCAGAAGTTTCAGTAGATTTGGTTGATGGAGGTAGTACTGTTGTCAGAGGAAAAAACATAATCATTGCGACGGGATCTGATGTAAAATCACTTCCTGGAATTACAATTGATGAGAAGAAAATTGTCTCGTCTACTGGTGCCTTGTGCTTGACAGAGATCCCGAAGAAAATGGTGGTAATCGGAGCAGGCTACATTGGCCTGGAGATGGGTTCAGTCTGGAACCGCCTTGGTTCAGAGGTCACTGTGGTTGAATTTGCCCCAGATATTGTCCCATCGTTGGATGGTGAGATCAGGAAGCAGTTCCAACGCATGTTGGAGAAACAAAAGATGAAGTTCATGCTCAAAACTAAGGTAGTTGGTGTTGATACTGCTGGAGATGGTGTGAAGCTAACACTGGAGCCTGCAGCTGGAGGTGAGCAGAGCACCCTTGAAGCTGACATTGTTCTTGTCTCTGCTGGCAGAGTCCCATATACTGCTGGCATTGGGTTGGACACTATAGGTGTTGACACAGACAAGGCTGGCAGGATCCTTGTTGATAAACGCTTCATGACCAATGTGAAGGGAGTCTATGCAATTGGCGATGCCATCCCGGGGCCTATGCTTGCTCACAAAGCTGAAGAGGATGGTGTAGCGTGTGTTGAATTCATTGCTGGCAAGGAAGGCCATGTTGACTATGATACGGTGCCTGGTGTGGTCTATACACACCCAGAGGTTGCATCTGTTGGCAAAACAGAGGAGCAGGTGAAGGCTTCAGGAATTGCCTATCGGGTTGGCAAATTCCCGCTGTTGGCGAACAGCCGTGCAAAGGCTATCGATGATGCTGAGGGCTTGGTGAAGGTTGTGGCTGAGAAGGAAAGCGACAAGATTCTTGGTGTTCATATCATGGCGCCGAATGCTGGAGAAATCATCCACGAAGCTGTTCTCGCCTTGCAGTATGGAGCATCGAGTGAGGATGTTGCTCGGACATGCCATGCACATCCCACCGTGAGCGAAGCCCTGAAGGAGGCTTGCTTGCAAACCTTCACGAAGGCCATCCACATATGATTTTAGTTTTTGTTTTAATCAGCCAAACTGCTTGGCTCAGCAAGTTCCAAAATTTTGTAATAATTTTGGATCCATGGGATAAAAAAGCATCTGCTTGTCATTCCGCCTTGTTGGCGATACTGTTAATTGACACCTTGCCGGTTGCCACAGCTTATTGTATATGCTACTGAATATCGTTTCCTTGCTTAGCTGCTACAGCTGTCCCTAATAATATCCTAAAACCTCATTACTGTGTGTCTCCATAAACCAATGCTGCATGTATTTCTTACCTTCAGAGCATTTGTGATTTATTGAAGAGGAATGCAATATCTTGTTTGCTCTGTTGTGTAGATGTATTGTTGATCATCGTGTGACGTACTTATGCCCCCCCCCCCCCCCCCCAATTCCTGCTTTCGATTCTGCGTCCTTGTGCATGAACGTGACTGGTTTTGTTGCTTCTCCAACTTAAATGGAACTGTGTACTGTCGTGGTTATGATATGGAGCATTCTATGCCGAATGGAAGGCTATGCTGAGAATTCATCTTACCGCAAAAGCATGAATAAATTTGCATTTTTACTTGACACTACTGGGCTTAAAGTTTCATGTTCGTTGTTGGTGCATTTCAACAATTATAATGATCAAACAAAACGATCAGCAACATGACAGCAAGAGTCGGAACTTCTAACATTTTATTTGCCACAATAGTCACACTTGTATTTCCCTTTGGATACAGTATTTTCCCCCGCCACATCTGGAGTGGCATTATGCAATATTTACATCAATTGTGATCCTCAGGCTCCACCACAATGCAACTGGAATTCTTAAAAATGAGTGCTAAATGCAAATGATGGGTGTTCGTCAAGGCTGAGGGATCTTGCTATAGCGCTCCTTCGCAAACGTCGCAAAGCATTATAAACCCTTGAGAAGCACAATCAAGAGCTAAAATTCCTAATTCAGTAATTCTCATTGGAGGCAAATTGAAAAGCCCTAAAATTTCAACTCTAAAATTTTTGTGAATTTTTGCTGATTTTTGGGGGAATTTTGGAAACTTTCCCTTTTTGGAAAGTCTCCCGTTCTTCCGCCTTCCTTTTTCGGCCTGGCGCCACCCTTCCCCATTGGCGCCATTTCCCTTCCCGCTTTCCCCTTCTCCCAGCGCCTCCCTCTTCCCTCTCTCCGCTGGCGCCGCGTTCCCTCCCCGCCTCCCTCCTTTCCCAGGCGCCTCCCTCGCTCTCCCCTCCGCTCGCACCTCGCCCCCTCCCCGTCTTCCTCCGCGCGCACGCGCCGCACGTGGGACGACCGAGCCGCGCCCGGTCTCGCCCACGGGTTCGTTCAACCTTCACCGTGCTGACGCCGCCCGCCTGACGCCAGCACTTCCGCCGCGCGTCGCCGCCTCCTTCGCTCAGCCCCACCTGCAGCCTCTCCCTTCCCTTCTCTCCCCCCCCGCAAGCCGGTCGTCGCCCAGTCCTCCTCGCTGACCGCCCGAGACTTCTTCCCCACGGATTCATCCCCCTCCGCCCGGGTATAAAACCCGCCCCAGCCTCCTCACTCCCTCTTCGCTCCCCAAGCTCCTCCACCGCCTCCATTCGCCTCCCACCGTTCCCCAGAGTCTCCCCGAGTAGCCAATCGAGGCCGCATCGCCCCAGTCGCCGCCGCCGCTCTCCCCTGCGCCGGTGACCCCCGTAAGCTGCTCTCTCCCTCCTTGCCCATTTCTCGATTGCATTCGCCCGGAGCTCCTCTACTTCCCCCTGATCACCGTGGCGTGCTCCTCTGGCCAGGTGGAGCCCTGTGCTGCGCCGGCGTCAAAGCTTCTCTCCGGCCGTCGCACCTCACCGTGGCCAGACCACTCCGGAGCCTCTGAGCCTCGTCCTTCGCCGCCAACGTGAGCCCGCACCCCCTTGAACGTGTATCCGCCGCCAATTGGGCTACCTCACCGCCGGTGACCTCCCTCACCACCAAATAGCCGAAACGCTCCCTTCTCCCTCCTACCACCCCCACTAATCTTCTTGCCTCCCAACTCCCCAAATCGAACTCCCCAAGCAAAATCCTATCCGTTGATGCCTTCCTTGGCCGTCGGGAGCCCTTGCTGTCGCCAGAGAGCGGAGGCGCCGCCGCCTCTGCCTCTCTGCTGCGTGCCCCCGGCAAGAGGAGGAAGACGAAGATGTGGCCCCTCCTCCGCCGTCGGATCCTCCCATCGCCTTTTAACCCCAGCCGTCCATCTCCCCGTACCGATTCGCTCGCTCCCTCGCTCCACAGCCGCTCGCTCTCTCCTCGTTTTCATCCAAGCCATCCACACCAGCCACATCACCGCCACCCGCCAGCCCCACGCGTCGGCCATCCGAGCCGCGTGAGCGCGCGCGGGAACGGGCCAAGCCGGCCTGCTCCATCGCCCGAACGCGCGCGTGATCGCGGGCCGCGCGTCGCTGCCTGTGGGCCGCGCTGACCTTCAGCCGCGCGGGCCGCACTGTAGCAAAGCGGCCAGGCCACACTGTTCATCCGAATTTCCAATGATTTCCCAATTTCTAAAATCCAGAAAAATCCAAATAAATCCTAGAAAATCACAAAAAATCCCAAATTTCACCACTTTGCACCAAATAATGTCCTGAACCCATTTTTGACCTCCACGTTCCCAAATTCATCCCAGATAAATTCCTAAAATTCCCCATTTGGAGATTTATGTATTTTACTCCTTTTTAATAGTTTATTTTCCTCGCTTGATTAGTCTCAAGCTGGACTTATGTTATTTTATGTGTTTGCGCTAGTTTCGGAGATTTCGGAAGTTCAAGTGCAGGCTCAGGATCCAGGTGCTTCTTCGTTCGAGCTAGCCGAGATCGTCCAGATTCACGGCAAGTCCCAAATCCTTTGATCATGTTGTATCTCATGATGTTTAATTATGTTACTATGTTATTTGCATTGAGCTAGTTCTGAAAAGTTAGTTCAAAGTAAAATAAAATGATTTAGAATAACATGCGATATAGATATGACCTACCACTGTTAAATGCCATGTTTAAATTGTAACCCCGCCATTGTAACCCTAGACTTACATTATGTGTAGTAATATCACATGTAGGCTATTACTATCATGCAAGTCCTTACACTAATAAGGTTGTGGCTGCGAGCCAATAGACTTTGGAAAACCCGACCCTAGGGCAGGGTAGTATGGGATACCGTGCCCTAGGGCGGAGTATGTCGACGTGCAGAATAGGGTAAGGGTTCTTACCCTAGGTTGTAAGGTCGCGGACCTGGCCGGGGTTGCGGACTCTGGGGGAAAATATAAGGACCAGACCCTTACGATGAGCAAATGACATGGTGACCGCTCAACCACAGGAGTTGACTTGTCAACACTGGTTTAGTAGCTGTTCAACTCAATTGAAACTCTACAGGTGTTGAGAAGTAGGTGATTGGGTAACAAGGTTAGGCAGACCGTGCTGCGGGTGCCTAACAACGGTAGAGTTCACTCGAAGCAGACGTTTGTTTTCTCTTTGTGTGTGTGTGTGGGTGAGCCAGACCCGAGTGGATTCTACCGGGTAGAGCCTATATAAAGAATTGAGCAGTGAAACGACCTGGCTTTCTTAACTCTTTAGCGGGAGTTAAGGGATCATGTGGGTAAAGCTGAGCAAACTCTACAGAGTCAAATAAATGGTATTCGAATGCGCCGTGCTCCCGGTTAATGGAGCTGTGTCACTTGGGTGATTCCAGCCGCGAAGCTTAAGTAGTTTTGTACATGCTTTAACTTGATTAGCTGGTTAATTAACTTTTGTTGAAAAACCCCTGAGATCTTAAGGAGTAGTTTTGGGTCCGTTTTATTAAAATGTTTGCAAATAAAACTGCATCCACTCAACTTAATAAACCAAGTATACTCCCTTCCATTGTAAATTCGTGCATGTAGTAAGATAGAATCCTTTGGGGTTTGCTGAGCCGGTTGTTTGGCTCACGGCTTGCTTAATCCACTCTTTAGAGGATCAAGACGAAGGTGAAGGTCTCCCCGTTGAGGAAGTCCAGGAGGATCTCTTCTTCGACGAGGACCCGTGGCTTTAGGTCTTCGCCGCGCTCAAAGCGGATCTTGGAAGTGTTTTGTAATGTAATTATACTTTGGGCTTGCACGCCCCGCTGTCAAAACTGGATGTTATTCCATATATGAAATATATGCTGGACTTTTGTTGTAAGCATGCAATGGTATACTCTTGCGCGACACTCCATAACTATTCATGCGTGAATAGTTGCGGAATGCCGTGTACGTACGCGCCCCTGGAAACGGGGGCGTTACACAAATAAAGTAATAGCAATCCACAAAGTCAGGGCACATCACATGGCATGGATCATCAAATTCTTGGCAAGCATTGATATTGAGGAATGGGATGCAGGAAATGAGGGCAAATTAAAGAGAAATGAACAGGAGGAGCACACATACCAGCACTCCTGCCACTCCATAGCTCTTGCTCTTGCCCTGCTGCTGCCGCTCGCCTTCCCCTCCAATCTCCTCCTCCTCCTCATCCACCACCGGCCACGCAGCCGCTGCTGATAAAGAAGACCTTGCTCTGCGACGGCCTCAGGCCCAGAGATGGCGAGGAGGGGGCGAAGGCATCGCGGCAGGGTGGATATAGCAGGCAGCTCCTGCGGCCGTGGCTGCTCTCGCTCGTCTCTCGCCTATGTGTGTCTGTAACTGCTGTTTCTTAGAGACCACAAGCTGTCTGTGAAGAGAGCAAAATCGTACTGGGCTTGTCAAAGCACATGTTATCTTAGCCGTATTCAATTGGTACATTTTCTATTGTCCAACAACTTGAAAAAGGTAGAGAGAGCTCTTGTTATTCTGATCATAAATGTTAATTGTTGCATTATGCCATTATAAAATATTCAACCTTTTTCTTCAGCCTTACAAGCAGAATAAATCTTGTATCTGGAGTTTCTGAAATCTGTTGTTGCTCGAAAAGTTCAAGTAACACCTGGTTCAAATTTCAGAATGTTACCAAACCTAGCTTCTCCAAAAATGATTGGATAGACTAGCATACATATATGCATACAAACACTATCAATGTGCACTTCACCTTCTTCATTCACATTAATCAACAGATTGGAAGATATGAGAAGGTATTGGCAAAATAATGTCTCTTATCATCATCTCAAAAGAATGTCTACAACAAAAGGAGGAGAGAGCTCTAAAGATGATACACTTTTTCAAGCCTACACGCCATCCTCCCGCATATTATCAGTCCTCCGCTTAGACATCATCGATAACCGTGCATCCCTCTCATGCTCAAACTCTCTGTAATCAGCTCTCTGCAAGAACGACACCTTGTCGAGATATTTGTTCGAGCTCTTCTTGTAAGCATCCAACTCCTCCTCCATGCCTTTGTTCTCTTCCTTGAACTCTCCCCAATCTTTCTTCGTCTTGTCCAGGACACTTAGCTTCTGTTTCTTCCGTATCTGCTCAAGAATGTTGTCAAGAGCGGATGGGGTGGCACCAGCTGCCTTAGCCTTCTCGATTGCTTCCTTTGAATCTGCATCCACCAGTTTCTTGATTTCAATGTCTTTGCCGGCAAAGTCCCTTACCTCAGTTATCTGTCGGACCACATGAAAGTAGAAGGTTAGCAGTAGTGTCACATCAAAGCAGATCCACAATTAAGGTTCAGAGTGTGGTCACACTTCTGTGCATCTCCAAAATTATAGGCGTTGTTCCAGACTTTTAAGCCAGTTGGACTAAAAAACGATTCTAATAGAATGAAAATGAAATAACACACAACAATATCAAAGAAAAATTCCACCTACACACATGCTGTGTCAATAGTAAGAAAAAGGAGGGCGTGTGATGTTGATAGTACATCTTTACCTCCACTTTCCCTCTTCCAGATGCATCAGCGGCAGCATCTCTGACAGCTGCAAGAGCATTTGCTGCAAGTTTTTTGGCGTCCTCACTTGCTTCATGCTGTGCCTGTTGTTGCCCATTTTTGGGGCCTTGATCATTTATAGAAGCCTTACCTGGTGAAAGGCCCAGAACGGTCATCCAATTCTACAAGAAAATTTCAAATAGAAAATATAACTATTTAAATCAAACCACCACATGTTAAATATCAACTTGCGAATAAGGTTAATAGCACAAAGATTACTCACATTTGTCGCCTTACTTTTCTTTTCTTTTGCTGCTGTATTGAGCTTATTCATTGCAGGTTTGGGCATCATAGCAGGTAAACCACTGTTCATTTTCTTCCAAAAATCCTCCACACGTGTTTTTGTGTCTGTCGAAAAATGAAGCAATGAAGCCTCAGGCCATGTGCAGTCTACAGAAACCCTTTGTCGACATAATATAATAACAAAACTGCGCATAAGGACCAAACATGCATGGCATGTTACACTCCGCTGCCAAAAACTCAACATGGACCATGTACATCACAACTTCATTGACATAACATATAAGGCCAATTGCTGAGTTACCAGGTAGCCTACACCAGCTCATGTTCCCGGATCACCAATATTAACCCCCAAAAAAACTACAGTTCATTTTCTACCATTTGTCCTTGATCAGTGTTTTCTATATCCATGACTACTTGTCAGTAACAAAACAACTGTCCAGTTATGAGTGCTTCAATCAATAGGAGCATTACTAGACAAGGAAAAATCAAAGGTATCATACTCAGCCAACTGATTAGTGGTTACTACTACATAATATCTTGCGAAAAGCACAAATATCACCAAGAAGTTTGGTCTATTGAATTTTCCAAAAAGCATAACCATGCATGAAAACTACAATGTTCGATGGCACTATGAATCATTAACCGTATAATCATACACACCACGGTTTCATATTCTTGATGCAAATGTCCAAAGGGATGGCTGCCGATTAATATGTGCAAGAACACCAAACATTATTTTGGAACACAGAGAAGAGGCAATCAAACATGGTGATGAAGTAAAGAGTACACACACCAGCATCATGTGACTGTTGCTGTGAGTTATCAGCATTTCCAGAAACTTGCGCTGTTCCATCTGCAACCACACCTTTAGCCCCTGGCATTGGCACATACAAGATGAGACTTAATTCAACAACGCAGACGGCAGAACTACCAGAGTTCCCGTTGGAAAAGAAGGGTAGTTAAAATGCACTCAGTGCTTAGAAAAAAGTTTGGGAGTCTAATTAAGCTCATCAAGATCTACACACGAGCATCGGAACTGGACGCGAAAATCTAACAAAGAACACACCTACTCTTTCGTTAACTTCAATCTCACGTAACCAAGAAAAGCATCCCATGTGTCCAAGATTTGGGGTTGCTACCGGAGCTTTGTACCTGAGCCGCCGACCTCTCCGGCGGAGCTTCTCGACGCCATCACCGACGTGGTCTCTCGCGTCCTCGCCGGCGCCGCGGCGGCGGCGGAAGCGGAGGGAGGCGTCGGGGACTCGGGGTAAGGAGGAAGAGGAGGAGAGTTGGGAAAAGTACGAGGAGGCCCAACCTCGAAGAAACACCTACTCCTAATAGCCCATAAGGCCCAACTCCCACAGGCAGGCCCATATGCACCGTCCGATCGAAACCCTCCCGAATCCAACGGTGCACACCACATCAGCCCAGCTATAAAATTGTCACACCTCTCTCTCTCTCCACGTAAACCCTACCCACCCGGATCACTCTACCCCGCCGCCGCCGCCGCCGCCGCCGAGAGCCTTAGGTAGGTGGGCCGCCGCTGCCGCGGCCGCCAGAGGAAGCGCCGGCCAAGATGCAGATCTTCGTGAAGACCCTGACGGGGAAGACCATCACGCTGGAGGTGGAGTCCTCGGACACCATCGACAACGTGAAGGCCAAGATCCAGGACAAGGAGGGCATCCCGCCGGACCAGCAGCGGCTCATCTTCGCCGGCAAGCAGCTGGAGGACGGCCGCACGCTCGCCGACTACAACATCCAGAAGGAGTCGACGCTGCACCTGGTGCTCCGCCTGAGGGGCGGCGCCAAGAAGCGCAAGAAGAAGACGTACACCAAGCCCAAGAAGCAAAAGCACAAGCACAAGAAGGTGAAGCTCGCCGTGCTCCAGTTCTACAAGGTCGACGACGCCACCGGCAAGGTCACCCGCCTCCGCAAGGAGTGCCCCAACGGCGAGTGCGGCGCCGGGACCTTCATGGCCAACCACTTCGACCGCCACTACTGCGGTAAGTGCGGCCTCACCTACGTCTACAACCAGAAGGCGTAGGCTGCTCTGCTCAGCTCCGGGGAAGAATGAAAGGAAAGGTTTCGTTTGGTGATAATCCTTTTTGTCTCTGTCGTATTAACGTAGTTTGTCGGAACAGAACGCCTGCATCTGCGATGGTGATGCGTACTTTTGGTTTCGATATCATGCCATGGTGGATATTTATCAAGTACTGTTGAATTCGAATTATGTTTTGGTTAATCGTTCTTGTTTTGTTGGTGTGATCTCGGCTGTCTGAGTTACTGTCCTATTGCAGGGTAGTAGTTGTTATTGATCACACCTTAAAATGGTTTTATCTTTATCCGTGATGCTATATTGTTTGACTTGGTGATATGATATATGTAGCATGTTGATCTTAGCATGTAATGTGAAGCTTGTTTTCTGATGTCCTATGCGATGATGGTGTGGATTTATTCATTATGTTGTCCACGATGCGGCAATATCCATTGCGGTGTCAGGATTTTCTTCATCTATTGGGTGCGAGATAGGGCCGCATTTTCTGGTCGTGTGGAAATTAGTTGTGTATGGATTCAGGGTGTAAGATAGATTTGTGGTCCCATATATGGTTAACACAAGAAATTTTAGTTGTATCTGTCATTCTGTGCAATATGTTTAATAAAGATGTGTGAATATATCATTTTGTTGTTAGAATAGCAGTTGTCCATTTAAGGTTAGCAAAACTTAGCATAACAATATCATGATGGATCCTAGCAAAACTCTTGTTGATGTAACTGTTATCTTTTTGCGATGGTATATTTTTGACTTGCTTATGTGATATACTGATACATAGCTTGTTGATCGTAGCATATAATGTGAATCTTGCTCAGACGAAGCGAGCACTTTATTCATTTTTTCTTACATAGTGTTGTGGGGTTAAGATGTTCTTGATCCACAGGCGCTAGTTGTCGACAATTCTGTGATTAGATTGCTCTGTTGCATGTGGATTTAGAATGCAGGTTTTATTTAATCTTGGGATAACATTTGTGCCGTGAACCTGTCATTCTGTGCAATGTTCATTGGCTTGTGTTGTTCCGATAACAATTCTGTGATTAGATTGCTCTGTTGCATGTGGATTTAGAATGCAGGTGGATTTTTTTTATCTTGGGATAACATTTGTGCCGTGAACCTGTCATTCTGTGCAATGTTCATTGGCTTGTGTTGTTCCGTTAAGTTGCCATTAGCTTAGCTCAGTTGAATTAGGAGCTGTTATGCTGATTGAATAACTTGACGTATACTGCTGTTAATTTTTTACATGTGAATTGATATTGTTGTACTGATAATGTACTGCTTATGTGGCATTAGTTTTTAGGCTGGTCTTTATTGATAGTGTAACAAATGAAGCTGGTTGTGAATGTTGTAACGTTTGTTGTGTAGAAACAAACTGTTCAAGCTTTTGTAGTTTCGCAACCGTATGAATGTTCATAGTTTTAGTTAGGTTTACCTGCGGCGGCGTTGGTCCATCTGATTACCTGTTGTCAAGATTGTTACTGAGCACAAGGATGAGCTGTGGCATCCGCAGCCCTAGGAAGACATACATAAACTGAAACACCTGCGCATAGCTCGTGAATTTCGGGTAGCAAGAATGCTCATAAGTTCTGAGAGGTCAGAGTTGCTCTTTTGCCCAGCGATTAACGATGACTTGCTCGTTGCAGCCCCCCCAGCTCCGTCATCCTTCAACCGCCGGTTCATGTCGGAGAACGTGCCTTCCATGGACAGGGCGCAGCCTGAGCTCTTAAGGCCTGGCCGAGCTCTCATGATGCGTGTAGAACAAATCTAACGACGCAGGTGCGGGTTACTTCGGCTCCGTTTGGCACAGCTCTAGCTCCGAGATCTATGCTAGATTTGTAGTTTGTTGACTAAATTAAAGTGATTTAAATATTTTTATTTAATATATAATATAAATGAAATGAGTCATGTAAATGCACTTAACATACCTGCAACTCTAGATCCAGAATTTCCTAGAATTACAGATGACCAGCTCTGCCAAAAGGGGCCTTCACCTTTTCCCCCTTTGTCCGATCTATAACATCTCACGTCAGATGCTCACATGTACATTCCTACCGACCTGAATCTCACATGAGATGATCGCATGTACATGCGTAAATCATCATCTCTACTATAATTGACCAATTGAAATTACACTCAGTTCACCCAAGAATACGTCCCCCGCTGAGAGCACCAACCTTCGTGCACCCACAAAAATGCACCCAGCAAATTGTCTGCATTAAAATCAAGGGCTAAAAAAAACTCTCCCTGGCTTCAACCCAATCGTGCGGCCTGGATGGAACGTAGGCTTCAACGCGAGGCTTCAACACGAGGCGCCCGCCCGCGATTCAACACTGTCCGCCCGCCCCGCAAACCCTCGCGTCCTAATCCCGTGCGCCGCACTGCCGCTCCGTCCCCCCGGCTCCCGAGCCCGCAGCCGGCCCCAAACCCTCATGCCGCGCCTCGCTTCTCCACCGCCGCGCCCCACTCTGCCCCCGCGCCGCCCCCCTGCGCCGCCGATCTCCTGCGCCGAACATCCGTCCCACTCCGCCCCCGCGCCGCCCCCTGCGCCGCCGCTCCGTCCCACTCCGCCCCTCTACCTCCGGTCGGCCCCGGCTAGCCCGGCCGCCTCCACCTAGCGCTGCGCCGCCTAACACCGCTCCGCCGTGGAGCCGTGAGGGCGCCGCCGCCGGATCCACCGTCTTCTTCTTCATCGGCGCCGCCTTCGACAAGCTCTGCGACGCTGCGCAAGCGCCGCCGCGCCGAGCTTGAGGTCAAGGTTAACGGCACATAGCCGCAGTTGCCCACCTCGACCTTTTCGCTCTTCCTCGAGGAGGAGGACCTGCAGCGCAAGGAGTCCGTCGAGTGGGTCAACATGGTCCTCGCCGCCAACGACGACGAACCCCATGCCGCCACATCGCGCCGGCGGCGACACGAGCGCGTTCTTCGCCGCGACGCTGGTGTTGTGGGCGGTGTCGGTCGGATTCAAGATCGGCGCGCGGGGGCGCCGCAAGCTGTCACCCGTGGCCGCCGGCTTCGTCTTCTTCCAGGCCGCCAACGCCGCCGTCCGCGCCGCCGTCTCCCTCGACCCCCTCTTCATCAACACCGCCGTCTCCCTCCTCCACTCCTCCCTCACCTTCGCCTCTGGTATGGCCCCTCTTTCCCCAAATCCCCACCTTTGGTTCCGTCGCTTTTCCCATTCGCGTTCTTTAGATTCATCGGCTACCAATAGGCCGTACGCTTAGTTGGGTTCCAGCATTACACTAATTGAGGAAAGAGACGCGCACGGAAGAAGCCTGATGATACCATTGTCGCACATTACAGCTGATGAGAAATTGCTTGGCGAAACTGGCCAGTCACCCAAAATTGTGGATGGAAGCTCTTCCATCTGCATTTGAGGCAGTTTCAGGTTTGCATGTTTACGTGTTTCATGTATCAACATTTCAATATAATAATGCTTGTCTTAAGGTGCTTCTCTTAAGGTATACACATGTCCAGTTGAAAAATTCTTACGATTTTCTAATAGACATACCTGGTTTATCCTCTTTGGAAATAGTGAGTTTTTTTAGTTATCATCATTGGTGCGTGTTGACCATGTAGTCCCACACCATGCTTCCTCCAATGTCATTTTCACGGTTGTATTTGGGGAAAACTTTTCTCTTTGCTCAATTCTGACAATCAACATTTCCCATCTTGTTTTTTCGGGTTGCCTTTGAGAGTGCGTCTGCTCACATTTTGTATGCTATCTTTCCTCTAATGCCTACTTATATTGATCCATGAGAATATTTCTTTGAAGATCTATTATATTTGCACATTTTTTTTTACGATTCATGCTGATAAACATTTTTTGGTGGATCTGCTTCACATTTTTTTTGGGTTTCTGATGCATGGATCTGGACATTATCTGATTCTTTATCTGTATTGTAAATTTACAATTCTTACCAACCTAACTAATTACTAATTGTTATAATTCTCAATTTGGCAGGTTACCTAATTCTGGACAGAAAATGTTCTGAAGATATAGCAAAACTGTTACAAGACTGTATTGATTCTCATATCAACCAAAGTATTCTGTTGACTAATGGATCACAATTACCCCGTTGTGATGTTGAGGGTTTGAGTGATGTGTCTGCGATAATAATGTATTTACTACTTAATGCAAGTACCTAGCAAACTGTTTTAGACACATCAAAGATTTACAGAACTCCTGCGGCACCTTTTAACCTGTTATATTTTGTCATGCATTGTGGGCCTGGCCGCCGTCGCCTGGAGGAAGCGCCAGGCCAACATCCGGCGCTCCAGGTACGCCGCCGTCGCCTGGAGCAAAGCCATAACAATGGTAACTATGGTGTGATTATGCATTTTGGGCCTATCCTGGTCCTGTTCGTTTAACTTAAACTTTGACTTATCATAAGAATAAGGTAAAGCGAACTATCTGTTTTGTGCTCTAGCCTATAAGCTCAAGCCAGATCTACTCTTCTACATAGTACAGAGAAGCAGTAGCAAGAAAGTGGGAGGTGGCTTATGAGTCTAAGAAGTTTACATGGTTTTATAGTTTAGATTTACCTAAACTTCTTCGGAGGCTATACAGTAAGTTAGCAGATTGAACATATGAGCTTTATGTCCAATATGCAGCTTACAAAATATGCTTCATCTAGGCCCTTCAGAATCTACAATTTCAACTTCTGATATGAATGTTCAGCTCTGCCCCTTGGGATTTGGGTAAACATTTGATGAATTGACTCGCATCTTTCACAGGAGGCCCATATGTTGTAGTTCTATAACATGTATTAGGGCACACTTCATCTTTTTTCCTGTTTGCTTGATGTTTGTTTCATGCTGGTTATTTTTCACGGTGGAGATATCTGGAACATGATTGCATTATGTTGATGTTTACAGTGCCTTTCAAGTTTGATACGCCATCTCCCGATGACATGGTCACTACAGGCTTAAAATCATCCAGAAATTTCAGAAAAGGTATTCTTTGCACTGCAGTTTCCCCTCATTTAGTTAAGACTATTGAGAAAGATGCATGTGAACATCTTAATTCATGTGGAACTTTTTGTTCAATATTGTTCTGATTGGTATCAATGAAAGGTTAAAATGAAGTTACTTTCCATACTCCAAAATTTTTGGTTATTTATTTCTTGCTGTTGTTGCATGCTTGCATTTTAACTCCATTCATACCAGTTGACACAGAGGCTCCATCTAAAGATTTTGTCGATATTACCGGAAAGAAGGCCATGTATAATGATGATATTTTAACTGAGAAGGACACAAGTACAGATCCAAGTTCATCAGTGAAGTTGGATGAACTTGGCAGAAGTACTAGCACTGTTGCTGCCGATACCAAGTATTTTGCTGTATACCAAAGGAGGTGCAGATTATTAATAGTCATTCAGCTCATAGAGGAGACTGTCTATTGATCTTTCTTTTCCATTGGTCTGAAAGGAATTGCATCATATGAAAGGGTTAAGATTGTATTTGAGAAGGAAACTGTGTGTCGCTCGGTTGGCTGGATGTGTGGGTGTGCTCAATTTATATTTGCAGCTTTCAGTTTCCTACGGATTCAAATCCAATACAGGAATTCAATTTAAAGTGTTTTTTAATCTGTTGGATATAGCAAAGCAAGGTCATGATTGCATTCTCATCTCAATATGATAATTTAAAACTCGAGCGATTTTAAACATTGGTAATTGCATCTTCCTCAGGTTGGTTTTGCATGTTGTTGGCTGGTTAAATAAAAAAGGACATGTCAAACCAGAAAGCAGAGCGCACTGCTTTAGGCGAGATAACAACAACACAGGTATGAGCGCTTCCTCGGCTGTGACGGAATTGCTTTCGATATTTTTATAACCTTCTCAGTTTTAAAATCACTTGCAGCACCTGTGGATGAGGCCGAGCGAAAGAGGGAAGAGAGGAATAGAAAACAACGAGAATACCGAGCAAGGATAAAGGCTGAGGAATCCACCGATCAAAGAGAAGAAAGGAATAAAAGGCGCCGGGAACAACGAGTATTGAAGAGGACAGAATCATCAACACATACTATAGGACCTGATCATGGTATTGCTTATTTATTATTTAATAATGGTTCCTTTGTTATTTGAAATGTTACTCTTTATTAAGCAATAATAATTATGTCCGGACAATGAAAAATTAATGTTTCATCCTGCTCCATGATAGGTATTATACACATGTTGCATGTATTATGTGGAAGCACCATATCATACATATGTGGTCATCTATATTTCAGCGTTCATTGACTTGTAACTGAACTTTTGCTATTTGGATGTCTTCAATTATTTGTAGTGACTGACCAAAATAATCTGATGTATATGTCTGGCTTTCATCCATGGATGGACTTTGTTGCCAGCAGCAACCCAATTATCCAAACAAAACATGTATGGCCATTCAAAAATTGGCTTTGACAGAAGGGAACAAAACATGTATGGCCATTCAAAATTTCGTTTGGTTGATTTCGTGTGCATCCCTAAAATGCCGCCGTGGCGTTAGCACGTGTACTATACTAGTATGTATATGTTTTCCTACTCACTATAACCCACAACTCCGAGTTTCCTTCTAGGCTCACTTTCGTCTTTTAATTTTGAAAAAAATCAAGTAGATACTCAAAACTTTTATTTTGAGGGTCGCAGCCCACGTAGCGTGCCACATGTGTAGGATGGGTGACATCCTAACGCATGAAGGTGACTCATCCAGCAGGAAAAATACGTTTTTGCCCCTCCATCTATTCCATTGTTACACTCACTTTCTTTCTGTTGTAGCTTATCCTTTCCTCCCCTTTATTTTGTTCGGATGAAGACCTTAACCCTAGAGGCAGTGGCTGTGGGCGACGAGCGGCAGGCAGAAGCCAGAGAAGAAAGTTACGAAGATTGGGCATGCTACACGTTTTCTGTCATGTTTTATGGATGTCGGTGACAAAGAAGAAATAGGGCAAAGACTTGCAGCCCGCTTATTTCAGCTGAAAAAAGTGGTTAATAGATAAAATTGCACTATAGCTGGCTGCAATTACACTGTAGCTGATGGTGGCTTATTTCGTATAATTAAATTTAAAAATTTTAGAAATAGAAAAAACATGTTAGCCAATTACGGACAATGCAAATGAATACGGAAAAAAAGAACCAGCAAAAAAAGCTAAAAAAACCAAAAAGTCAAAAAAAAGATGAAATTTAGGAATAGTAAAAAAGAAGTCAAAAATCAGAAGCTAAACAAAATAAACGGGACCTTGATCTTGCAGATATCAACAAGTTTCTGGATTCCTTGCCAACATACTTATGCAGCCCTCTTTAAAGGTACCAGATGAGCCTAGCAACTTTAGTGTTGAAGAGTACAAAAAGACATACCGGTATGTCCCAATGCCATAGAGCATGAGGCTGCATGACCTGTATCTCCGAATGCCACACTAGTATTATGATCAAATTGTCACGGACATTTCAACAGTAAGTGATACAGATCCATAGACACAACATCGCAGTCCACCTTATCAACATAATCACTGATAGCAAATGGAACTCTCATCTTGAGAGCAAAAGAAAATATGTTGAATTGATGAATATTAAGGGTCATCCTGGAGTCCATGATAACGCTCATTGATAAAGTATATTGTTGGCAAGCACCGACGAGCTTGGATCGAGCGGCGAGATGACCAGAGGCGAGTGAGACACCGGTGGCTGCCAGATTCGGCTGTTGTCTTTGTTACCGGCAACTGAATCCCGCAGATCTGGTGAGATCCAGCGGCATGCTCAAGCTCCCTCTTTCCGGTCATCTTCCTCAGATAAGGTACGCACTCCCACTCCCTCTCCTTTCCCATCGCCAGCTAGCTCGCTCGTCGAGATAGGCTAAACAGGTTATGGCAAGCAATACGTATCATCTACCGCGACTGTCGAGCTCAGAAGAGTTAGATTTATAAAAACAGACATTCAAAGAGGCTAAATTTGAAAAAAGCAGCTATAGTGCCATACATGCAAACAATTACTTTTGTTCTAGATCTATGAAATCTGACATGGTGATAGCGATGTAATATTTTATGGCGTGCAATACTTAATTCTATGGCGTGTGAATTTGGGCCTGTTCTTTAAGTCAAAAGCTGGCGGCTTTTGGCTTTTGCTACAGTACCTACCTTTCAAACGGAGTATTTTCTCAAGACGGGGTCTACAAGTTAAACGATCTACACGTTAAAAGACTAACATCTGTACCAGCCAAAATCGTAAGTGAGTATCTATCTCTCCGTAATCTGTACCGTAAACAGCCAAAATTCAAAAATTTCAACCAAAAGCCATAAGCCGTAGCCGAAAAAAACAGGCCCTTCAAGTTTTAGGATGGTTTTTTGGTCCCTTAGAGCAACTCCAGCAGTAGCCCTCAAAACAGGACCCTACTTTTTATTTGAGGGCTCTCCCTACTTTTGAGGGCTCTGTTTTTTGGGCTACACTCCAGCAGAAGCCCTCAAAACAGGACCCTAAAATTCATTCTTAGAGGGGATGACACATAGGAGATAATAATAAGTAAGCAGGCAATAATCTCACACGATCCTTTCCAGCTAAAACTGGAAAGAAACACACATGGGGTAATACCTCATTATAGATATATTACATATAAGAAAAATTAGCTCAACACCATCGCAAAGAGGTATATACACACCACAGATTGTAAATAGAAGGATCCATAAGATCAACCAGGTCTTTTAGGGTGAGGAGAAGAAAAGGGCTCTTTTTTTTAAAAAAATTGACGTAACAGATCGCTCCAAGCAGACAATAGATAAGTGTAGAAATATAACAAATGCTGATCTTTGCAGAGCAGGAGCAAAAGGAAATGCTGATCTTTGAGCTGTCAGGAAGCAATTTAGCAAAAGCAATCTGTAATCTTGCGCAAAGGTTTAACATGGAAACGGTCAATAATAATGGAAGGGCAACAATAATGGAAGGACAACGTTATCAATCACGGCGTATAAGACCAATAGTGAAACAACATGGAATTTACATGCCTTTTATATGTAGATCTGATCTGATGTGAGGTAATCTACAATAAATTACACAAAAATACTGGGAATGTATAATTGCCAAGATTTGAAATATTTGAGGAATCTGTTTCTACTTCATAAGTGACAATCATTGTATATGTCCTTCACTTGAGGGTAGAGTAGACAGATTGTTGAGAAAGGTACATAGGTCTTCTGTTAAATCTTGCCATGCCTTAGGTTTTATGGGTATAGATAAAATAGAGCCTTCAATAACTTAATATTGGTTTAGTGTTTTTCTTAACTGCCTCCCCAGTTTCTTTGTACAGTAATACATTAGAGATTTTGGCCACGTAATATTCAAATACCCAGAGAAATCAGTTACTAAGATAGGAAGCTTACATGAGTGAGTACTTTATGAAGTTACGCTAACTTAAGTAGTCATGAACAATTGGCAATTGCATATAGCTAAAGGTCCATAGCACTAATATGTCTAATTCGAAATCTATGTGATTAATAGGATGGAGCTAATCACATGGTAGAGTACACATAAAGTAAATTAACTGAAGGAGTTTGAAAGCAATCCATGACTCAACTTGAAACAAAAATTATCACCACTTTGGATGCTTGCACCAGATGCACCAGCAAGCAATCGATGTACTTGTATACAGTGCTCACAGAATCTAACTCAAAAGACCTAAAAGATCACATTTCTAAGATTTGACATATGAGGCTCAAATGTATATCAGAATTCTTAACAGTTTGTGCAAGTCAAAATACTTCAATCCTAAGAAAGAAGCATCCTATTCAAACAAAGATCAAAGCTAGCAACTCCAGGCAAGCAGACATCGAATTCTAGCACGGTAAGCATTTCATCCAACAGGCGCAACTGGAATTCTGTTATACCTCACAAATCAGGACATGGTAGCAGCAACCACGATTGGTGTAGACAACACGGTTTTCAAACATCAAATGTACAAGAATGGATGGAATGAGCAGAACATAACAACCAGGGTAATTCATTTCACTCAAGTCCATTCCTTCAGACATATAAACGACAGCTACCGATGTCTGAAGTTCCTAAGCAGCAAACAAACTGAAGCAGGAAACCTGCATTAGGAATAAGAGCATACCAATTGCTACTACATGAGGGTGGAGGAGAGCTTGAGGCACTCGCTCTGGCACTTCTTGAGGCAGACGTCGTTCCAGTTGGGCACCTGGTGCTGGTTGACGCAGACGGTCCGCGCGCAGGCGTCGGCGCAGGCGTCGAGCTCGGAGACGCCGCAGACGGTGACGCAGGTATCCGGGATGGGGTCCTTGGAGAAGGCGCCGACCTTCTTGAGCATCCGCTTGGAGGTGCAGACGCGCTCGCAGACGAAGACCTCGTCGGAGCTCTTCTCGCGCCCGCGCGCCGCCTTGAGGCGCTGCTCCTCGTCGCGCCGCCGCTTCACGCGGATGACCTGGCCGGCCATGATCGCCGGGACGGCCGCGGCGAGCAGCGGCCACCACGCGTCCACCATCCTGGGGCAGGGAGGAGGCGAGGGTAGAGGAGGTGCAGGAGAGGGGATCCGCCGGCGGAGGCTCGGTGGGGCGACGGCGCGTGGGGAGAGGAGGGTGGAGGGGAGGTGGCGGCGTCGTGTGGGAGAGGAGCCTGGACGCGATTTTTTTTATTTGGTTAGGGCAACCATCCGCCTCAGCTGATCCTAGCCACCCAATCTCGATCCGATGGCCCAGAAGAAATGCGGTGGCTTGGCCTCGGGCAGCACGCGTGCAGCCTTTAGTTTCGCTTTAGTTCCCTCGAGAAGATCGTTCCAGCGATCCAGGACGGCCTCGCCGGCGGCGATGCCCTGCTCGACGGAGTGCCCGGAGTGCCTCGAACGGCGCATCCGGTCCGACCTCGCCGGTTCCGGCCTCTCCTTCGTTCACGGCCTCTCCGACTCCCCGCTCCCCTTCGCCTCCTCCGCCGTCGTCCAGGTCCGTCTCCACCCTGTTTCTTTTTCGTTGGGTGTTCTCATGGATCATGGTCCCCGAAGTTTGCAGCCAACTCGAGCTACGTGCTCTTGCCGGGACAGATTTTAGCTAGCTTCCATTTCCTCTGCACAATTCAATAAACCCTTTCTGTTTTTTTAGTTTGTTTGGGAAAAACAGAAACCTGTTAAAGTTTGGTCCATGTCCTTGTGGAAGAGCTAGCTGTTGAAGCTTGGCATAATGGTCGTTTTCTCTGCACTGCAGATAGCGTCTGATGGAGCCGAAGAATGTAATGGGAGGTAAGACCAAACATTCTTGGCTTAATTTTCGTTATTATTCATTTGGTGGATGTTTGGATACAATTGCATTGTTTGTTGATGATGCCTTATGATGATATTGAAATGTAGCTGTGTGTGTTTTGATAAGAGAACAACTTTATACTTCAGTTAGATTGAGTAATGGGAACGTGTTTCTATATGATTTTGAGTAAAATGAGTTTAAAACTTCAAACCAGTTATGATCACATCAATACAAGGAGTAAATCACCAACTGACCTGTAGTGGTTTTACCAGTGGTCTAATAAAAGCTGCTGTGAAATTTCTTGTTTTAATTTGGAATATCATAGAAGCACATGCCGAGATTTTACCTTGGACACAGGGAATATAACAAGGTAGCACACAATTAAGTTTGACAGCTTTAACAAGCATTACAATTCTTGAAACATGACTCATGAGAGATTCTGTTCCACAGAAGGCAGCTGCGAAGCCGGCCAACTTAACCATGTGAACAATGTCGTATTTTTCATACAAGGAAGTAAACACCCGTAAAACAAAACATTATCAAAAGCAGAGTAACCATTAGCATTTATTCATTTTATGTTTATCAGAGTTAGTTGCATGCAGACTGTTTTCATAACTAAATGCAGTTCCCTCTTTCTTATCCTTTGTTTAATCTCTTATTGATAAGTGACGTGTATATATTGCAGCCAGCAGACCTCTGGTTATTTTGTATTAGTGGGACTACATGGTGGCAAGGCATTTTTGGATACTCAAAAATAGTAAAATTTCTTCTCAACTATTATATTTATCTCCAACTGGCTTCCATGTTGATATATCAACATATAATACTATCCACATTTTCCTCCTCTGCAGTGAGAGCAATTCCTTGGAGAATGGCATTCAGATAGATCCGCAGACAAAGCAAAGCATATATACTGATGACAGCCGATATGATGTGCAAGCAGATTCCTCTTCATGTAATGAATGCACTGAAGACCATCAAAGTTCCTTCAGCCCCCACAAGCAGCAACCAATCATAAACACAGTTACCAAGTTAACTCCTGTTCACTATCTGGGCAGAGGTTCCACTTCAGAAATTAGAGAGCTTATTGCAAGTTATGTGAATTTGTCTGCTGAAGAGAATGTGATTAATTCATTAAATCTTTTGTGTGAAAACAGAATTAGTGGATCAGCTGGTTTAGATTTCCTCAAATTTGTTGGATTTTCAGCATTTGATGATATACATCCTTCTGGCTGTGTGAGGCATCCCAACATCTTACCTGTGTTAGGTGTTGTAGAAGCATCTGATTGTTGCTACATGTTGCATCCAAAGGCTCCATATACTTTGGAAAACATCATGCACTACAGTCCAGAGGCACTGTGCTCAGATTGGCATATTAGATTTTTCATCTACCAGATAATATCTGCTTTGGCATATCTTCATGATTTTGGAGTTCATCATGGCAATCTAAAACCATCAACCATCTTGATGTCAGATTCTTTATGGCCTTACATGAGCATAAGTGATATCTGTCCTGTAAAACAGAATTGGGGTTTTGGGGAACCTAAATGTTCGACACCTAATTCATGCTGTTTTGCGGAGGATTGTTCTTCAAGAGCCATTTATGCTAGTTTCAATCTGCCATCATCGTTAGATTGGCAGTCTCTCTTTAAGCGATGGTGGGTGGGTGAATTGAGCAATTACGAATACCTTCTTGTCTTAAACAAGTTAGCTGGTAGAAGGTGGGGTGATCCAGCTTTCCACACAGTGATGCCTTGGGTAATAGATTTCACAGTGATGCCTGACGAAGGTTCTGATATTGGTTGGAGGGACCTCACCAAAAGTAAATGGCGGTTGGCAAAAGGTGATGAACAATTGGATTTTACTTATTCATCATCTGAGGTTCCACATCATGTTTCTGATGAGTGTCTCTCAGAGCTAGCAGTTTGCAGTTACAAAGCAAGGAGGCTACCAAAGACCATCTTGAGGTCAGCTGTCCGCTCTGTATATGAGCCCAACGAATACCCATCTAGTATGCAGAGGCTTTATCAATGGACTCCGGACGAATGCATTCCAGAATTTTATAACGATCCTCGGATTTTTGTCTCTCTTCATTCTGAAATGAGTGATTTGGCTTTGCCTTCCTGGGTGACATTTGCAGAGGAATTCATTTGTCTGCACAGGGATGCTTTAGAGAGTGATCGAGTCTCGCAACAACTGCATCATTGGATTGACATAACCTTTGGCTATAAACTTTCTGGGGAGGCATCTGTTGAAGCTAAGAATGTCATGTTGCCTTCTAGTGATCCATCAAGGCCTAAATCAATTGGGCGACGGCAGCTTTTTACGAAGCCACATCCTAAGAGACTTATTAGCACACCTCACTCAACCTACCACAACAAAATGGAATCTTGTGCAAGATGCCAAGGGAAAGGAAGTAACACCACTACTGATGTAGTGTTAAATGGTTGTATCCCTCCAAATTTTCTTTCACGAATTGACTGTTTGGAAGAGTTTGAGCCAGCAGCATTATTTGTGGAGCTTGAACATCATTTGAATCCAATATACAATTACGCTGACACTTCTACTGGCTGTTGCTCTTCAGTCAAATATCCCAAGAGCCATTGTTTAGATCAGATCTTGCAACCTGAGTGTGTGTTATCGGTGGTGCCTGATTTTGATTTTACTTCCTTTCTTGAATGCTTTGAGTCTGATGACAGTTCTCCTATGGGTTATCAAGAGCTGTTGCGCTGGAAGCAAAGGTCTTGTTCTGTTATTGAGCATCATGCAAATGATATATTTTCTATTGGGTGCATGTTGGCAGAAATCTATCTGCACAGACCACTTTTTGATGCTTCCTTGCTAGCTGCATACAAAGAAACTGGCATACTGCCAGGAGCATTTCATGAATTGCCTATTCATGTTGGTGTTCTTGTTGAGTCATGTATCCAGAGGGAATGGAAAAGGTAACTTCAACAATGATGTCTGATGTTTATTATCTATAATTTTATACCCCACCATGTTGGTGATGTTTAATCTAAAGAAACTATTGCATTTTTTTTTAATTTTGTGATTTTTTGCAGGAGGCCATTGGCAAAGCACCTTTTGGAGTCACCATATTTTCCTCCATCTGTTCGGTCTGCATACATGTTTCTTGCTCCACTTCAACTTCTGTGTACATCTAGAGATCGCCTTAAGTATGTTGCTAAGCTTGCAAGTGAAGGGGCACTTAAAGCTATGGGAGAATTCGCTGCTGAAATGTGCGCATCTTACTGCCTGCCTCTTGTTTCATCATCTTTGTTGGATGTTGATACCGACTCCGCCTTGTCTCTGCTTAAAGAGTTTTTGAAGTGCTTGAATGTCCATGCAACTAAGGAACTTATTCTGCACGTCATTCAGAAGATCTTACAGGCCAGTTAAGATATATCAGTAGGAAAATATTCACTTGTAGTTTTCTTTCATTTCTAAGTTTTGATCTGTGGAATATAATGTTTCTTTGCTCTGATGAGTCATTTCAACTGGTTGCTACAGGCACCAGAGTATTCACATATGAAGGTTTCCCTCCTTCAAGATTCTTTTGTTCGGGAGTTGTGGAAAAAATTGGGAAAACAAACATATATTGAGAAGGTGCATCCCTTGGTCATCACAAACTTATACAATTCACCTAACAAGATTACTGCCTCTGCTGCGTCCATTGTTTTGATTGGTTCAAGTGAGGAACTAGGAATACCGATAACTGTTCATCAGGCAAGTCTTAGTGGAAACTTTTTTTTGGTGTAGCGCTCTGATACCATCCATTACTGATTAAGGTCTCCAATTTATACAGACAGTTTTACCACTAATCCACTGTTTCGGCAAAGGTTTATGTGCTGATGGAATTGATACTTTGGTCAGGATAGGTATCCCAGTTAACGCTTTTTGCTTGTCGTGAAACTGTTTGTTCTTTGATCGGTACTTGACCTTATTCATTATAGGTGGACTTCTCGGAGAAAGTTTTACTGTCAAGCAAATTCTTCCCTTGCTTAGGAATGTTATACTCTCATGTATCGATGCCGCCAAGATTAAGAAGCCTGAACCACAGCATAGTTGGAACTCATTTGCCCTTATCGATAGCTTATCTGCTTTGGAAGGCCTTGTATCAGTTCTTCCAGTTAAAGCAGTTCTCAGGGAGCTTCTTCAGGTATTTTGGTGGCAAAAATTAAGTTTGGTGAATGAATATAATGAGTGGTGAAAATGAATAAAGTTTGGATCCATCGAAGCTATATTAAATTGGAATCCATTTTTAAAAAAAAAGTGAGATCAGATCAAATTCAGATATCACTCAGCATTAAGCACTAGTTCGATGATTACCAGATACCAATAAGATTTTCCTTAATTTGGACTTTCCTGGGTTTGATGTGCAACTCAATGTGACCTTAAAAACTTACAGTTCAAATCAACACATCACAAAATTCGAATGAATTTGCACAAAATATCCCATCATCGATGTATTTGAATTCGGGTATCCACACACACACACACACACTCATTTCCCCTTCTGCCTTTACCATATTTACAGGACCAAGCCTGTCTTCATATCAAGGTTCTTATGCAGATTCATTTAGATCTTCGTGCGATTCAGGCAATTACTCTTCACAGACGTTACTTTCCTTGTGCTATTTCTCTCTTCCTTTAGCATGCCTTCAAATCATTGGCACCAAAAAAGATTAAGTTCATTTCTTTGCTTTGCTTTCTTTTAATTAGGTGGCCGCTACAGCACTTGTTGACCTTTGTCAACGAATTGGACCAGAGAATACTGCCACATATGTTTTGCCACGTCTAAAAGAGCTTTTTGCTGAATTGGCCTTTTCTCATGAGTCTTCTGGCCTTAGCCTTCCAAGAAAAGGGTTAAAAATCTTTGAAGGAAATAAAAGTGAGCCGATTACAATGGAATCTAGAATTGATCTCATGTAAGTGTAAAGATATTTTTCTGTGTTTTGATATAAGTAATTGTACATACTTCAAGATATTTACTTATTAAAGTAAAATATTGTAGATTGCTGCTGTATCCTTTCTTGGCATCACTTGTTGGAATAGAGAAGCTCCGTGAATCTTGCTCTACATGGTTTCTGTTGGAGCAAGCTCTTCAAAGGTTGTACAATTGGAAGGTATGTAGAGCTGCTTTCGCTCTTGTGTGTGCTGTTGACTGTTGAGATGGGATTCTTGTGATGCTCATATTTTGTGTTTTCCTTCTTATTTTGACCATCTGAGCTTTCTTTCAGTGGGAGCCTTTCAGTGACTGTTCTAACAGCACTGAAAACATGAAAAGTCAAAGATTTCAGCCTGGCAACTATACCTCATCTGAGGCTGTTCCAACAAAACTTTTTTTTAATGGGGTAGGGTGGTCTGTACCTCAATCAGAAATCGCCAAAAATGGCTGGAGTGTGGCAGCTTCCAAGCAAGGATCCAGACTTGAGCATGGGACATCTAGTGACAATTTGTCTGCCTCAAGTTCTGGAAATCACCCATGGTTTTGGTTCCCCAGTCCTGATAGTAGTTGGGGGACACCAGATTTTCTTGGACGCAGTGGTGGTGTGAAGGACGAATTTCCATGGAAGATCAAAGCTTCAGTCCTTTACTCAGCCCGTGCGCACCCTGGGGCTCTGCGGTCATTAACTGTCCATGATGATGAGTGCACAGTTTTTACTGGGGGAGTTGGTCCTGGTTTTAAGGGAAGTATCCAGAGGTGGGAGTTACCGAACATGAATTGCACATCTGGATATTATGGGCATGAAGAGGTCAGTTTGTCTTATTCCCTTCATGCTATTTTCTTCTTTGCTATTATGATTGGACGAATTTGTGTTTTCTGAGCTAACTGTACACATCTTGTACTGACACATAGTTTATATTCTGAATTATGGTGCTCTGGTCTTGTGGTAGTTATGGCTGTAATGAGGAATGTAACTTGTAAGACTTGTATCTGGGAGGGGGTGGTGATATTATTTCCAGATAAAAGCAGGGCTCACAATTTAGAGCATGGTTTGCATGATACCATGATTAGATCATGTAGCGTCATGGTGCAGAAGTTGTAAAAAAAGATTGCATTAAAAATTTGTTTAATTAAATGTCTATTTCTTAAATAGTGTAGAATGATAAATTTACGGTGTTCCAAGAATTCAGAGGGTATGTTTATAGTCAATGTTGGGATCTGTTTATGAAATTAAGAATATTGTTTTCCATTTCCTGAAAAACAATGATGGAAACAGGTATAGAATATAGTTCAATATAACCTTGACGATAAACCCCTTTGCATAACATTCAGCATATGGTCCGATGTAAACACTAGAGGTTTGACACCAGTGTTTCAAATCTTGCCGGTTCCTGATATTTCTAGTGGGAACGGGGATTTAGAAACCCACCCATTTCTAGTGGAATTTAAATTTAAATATGACTTCAATTTGAATTCCCTGTTCCTTGTGGTAACTGGCTGAGAACTGTTTGTAACTGCCTGGGAACCATTGTCAATTCAAATTTGTATTTGAATCTGAGTGAGCAAATTGCCCAGTTATCGGCCAGGAACAATACCAGCCTATTTACAGGACATTTTCCCCTGAACCAGTTTTGGAACCTTGGTCCCACCATGGTATTGGAAGGTGTAAAATGGTAGCATTAAACCTAGGGTGGGTTCTTTTGGGCTAATGGTTTATGGCTTAAATATTTAAATTTTAGCTGTTTGCGAGAGGTAGTACGCAGAGGGAAATAGTCGCATGCGATTTTGGCCGGTACAGCTGAACTCAGTATACTTTTTACTATAATTTTTCTATTAACTTTGCCTTTAAAAAATGCATCATTTAAAAGCTAGTTATTGTAGACAGGACAAACATAAGCCAACTTTAACCCTAAAAGAACCCGGCCCTAAACAGGGCTAAACATAGCGTCTTTGGTATATGGAGGTGCAAAGAGAGCACAAAAGCCTGAGTGGACCTTGGGCTGTTGCAAATTGTCATTGTTAGCCCCTGACCTGATTTTGCACTAGTAATTGCCTAATTGGAGAAGATAAATAACCAAAAGGTAAGGTAAAGAAAATGTGAAATGTGCATGATTTCATTTTTTCCTACTTGTTCTCAACTCAAACTCGTATCATACCTCGATGGAAAACTTAATGTTTAAGAAAAAATGGTCAACTTTGCTGTGCAAAGCATTAATTAATATTCTAAGACATCATATAATGAATCTTTTTTTAAAAAACAAACTGCACAAAACGTGAGACATATATTCTGTGGTAGAGATTTTGTTCCCTTTGTTTACTGCTGTGGCTTGATTAATATGTTCTTTCAGTTAATGTTGTAGCTCAAAATGTTATATACTATTATATCACATACTAGATTGCTTGATCTCACTTCCATTTTTTATATGTTTGAACTCGTTGATGTACTCTTGTAAATTTAAGCCATCCCTTAAATATAACTCCTTTTCTTTATGTTCAAACAGTTTCTTGTCTAATTTTATATTTACATAGGTTGTCAACTCCATCTGCATCTTGTCAATTACTGGAAAAGTAGCTTCTTGTGATGGCACTATTCATATATGGAATGGGCAGACAGGAAAACTCATAGCAGCTCATACCGAGTCATCTACAAGCTTTCCACTGCAAACTGCATCTATTGAACAGGCAAACATGCTTAATCAGGATGCACTCTCAGGTGGAATACTGTCGAATGCATATCGTGGTAGTTTGTATACGACTATGCATTACATGGAATCTGAAGATAAGCTTGTTGCTGGTATGGGGAATGGTTCGGTCAGGTATTACACTTATGTCATCAATTTGGTGGATTTGATCATTTGATTATGTTTGATAAACATATATTGAATGTCTTTCCTGCTACACAATTGAGGGAAATGCATCCATGGTTAGAAGCACCGGGTTTCGCATGCACACAATTTTGACGATGTTTGATAGACATAGCCATAACAAAATAGGGAGAAAATTTACTTCACTTAACCAGGTGGTCATTATATAATGTGAGTTCAAAAGCATTGCATGTTTATGTTTCTTGTAGGGTAAAGTTGAGAACATGTTGCTTTCTTGCTACAACGAACTGTTATTTCACTCGTTTCTACCTGGCTACAATTTGTCTGCTAATTACTGGATTGCATATTGATTGAGTTCATGCAGATTTATTGACATTTCTCGGAATCAGAAGCTGCATTTATGGAAGAGTGATTCGGCTGAAATCTCTTTCTCATCACTTGTGTCAGCTATTTGCTCATGTGGCTCGGACAAGCTGAGGAGAGGAAGCCCAGTGGCTTCATCATCCTGGATAGCAGCAGGTCTAAGCTCTGGTTATTGTCGATTGCTCGATGAGCGTAGTGGAAACATCGTTGCAGTTTGGCGAGCACATGATGGTCACATTACGAAGGTATGTCAATTCCCCTTATAGGCTACTACCAAATTTAACAAAGAAACCATGAGACATTTGTTATTCTGCTATCTGATTTATTCATTTTCTATTTGCGCATAAAGCTGGCAGCACCAGAGGATCACTTGATTGTATCAAGCTCTCTTGACAAGACTCTCCGAGTGTGGGACCTAAGGAGGTATGATTCTGTTAATGCAACAATTTATCAATTCTGTACCTATTTTGATACGATATGTTCCTTCTTCCCTTATTGTATATGAGCATAAAGACATATAAGAGATGTACAATGTTTTCTTCTACTATTTATTTTTTCCAGAGTTGTTTCTTGATGTATTTCTATCTAGTTTGGACCATACTGACATTGACAAGATCATATCATAGTACTGAATTCACAATTTCACAGCAGATGCAATGTGGTCTTCAAGTTTGGATTATGGAATACTTCTATATCTTATGGCTTATGAGTTATTTTTCAATTTGAACTTTCATGGTTTCTTAAATTTTTTTTGTGGGAAATGTGACAGGAATCCAGCAACCCAGTCAAACATTTTCAGAAGCCATTCAGATGGCATCTTTAACTTTTCTGTTTGGGGTCAGGACGTGGTATCAGTTTCAAGAAACAAAATTGCCTTAACTTCCCTTTCGAGGCCAACAAGTGAGGTATGCACTTTATCCTCTTCACAACATGCGCCACTGTGTCGTCTTGAAAACTTTGCTATTTGGAACAGTAGTGTAGCCCCCTTCAGCAATTTTGCATATGGTATGAGTTGGAATTCCTTTTGGCTCCCACTGAAGGAATTGTCAATACATTGTCAATTTGTCATGCAGATTGGACATCAGCAGCTCGCATTTCAGAACTTGTATTCTGCTGAGAGAGGAGTGAAATACAAAAACCTGTCTGTTCTTTCAACTATTGCTGTGCTTCCTTTGTCAAGATTGTTTGTAGTTGGAACAGAAGATGGTTTTCTCAAAATCTGCCACTAGGTGTTTCCTGTAGTGGTAATCGTCTCTCCCTCGCACCGATTTAATTTTTTTAGTGGTGCCTTGCTCATAGCTTCTCTTTTTTTTTCCCCATTTCATCAGCAATCACTACAGAGTATATAATATAGGCAACGCAGTGTGTTGTAAATTTCATGTTTGAGTAAGAGCTTCAAATTTTGTCTAATCTTCTCTCTTGCAATATCCCATTGCTATATCTTACTAGCCTTGACGTTCTAATGAAGCTGAAGCTTCTAGCCGCCCCCCCCCCCCCCCCTAAAGAGTGAGATCATATAATAGCTTAGTATCAGAAGTTACTATAAAATGTCATGGGTATATTTGTTTAGTTGCAAATTTTACCTCATTTCTCTGGTTTGGCCGATGTCTTTGGTTGCCCAGTTTTGGCCACGGAATATCTAGAAAGTGAATTATACCTAATTTTGATCGCTATCCAAATTCTTGCTGACCAAATCTGATCAACACTACGAAATTTGGCAGCTAATACTTGTGATATCTCTACAAACCAATCATATCCCATCACACTATTGTACTGGAGCACTCTCCTGATAAATTGTTTCTTGCTAAGCTGTCAATGCTTATTTTACTGGTCACTTCTCCTTAGGACAGCGGTCATCTCCTAGAAGTTCTCATCTCCTACCACTTGAATAAAAATCTGTTCTAAAAACTTATTCTTCAGTGGATGAGTGTTACACTTTTTGCCCTCTTCTTTTGCTCCGTTTGCTGGGCAAAATGCCTGTCGATTTCGTATTGGCTTGGTCTGCCACAAAGCTGAGGATGCCTTGAATTCTGATTTTACTCTCCCTGATTTGCTGCAGACCTGACATGAATCATGGTAGCTTAAATGTGGGTTGTTGGGTAGCTGTGGAGAAGAAGTAAATTGGAGCTTGCTTAAATGCTCTTTTACTGCAACTCTGAAACCTCATGTCCTCCTGTCCTTACAGTCCTCGATGTTTGCACACAGGGCACTATTCACCCAGCATCAAATTGTAGCACGAACCCCCGCATAAGTCATTTAAAGTAGGTCAAGTCTTGGCTTTATGACCTTCATTTAAGCCAGAAGTGCACTACTAGGGCAAGGGATGCATGAAGCTCTATGGTCCATCATTGATTCATTGTACTGTGGTTCGCCTGTAGTCAGTGCCTTTGTAGCTGGTGTGTTTACAGCCACTGACAGGTGGGTGTTGCTGCAAAATAACACGAGGCTGGGGTTGCTGCAAAGAAGCGCAGATTAGGTCCACCTTTAAGTCATAGGTCACACATCCAGCCAAACATGCCCTTGCCACTGGTCGGTGCTCATCCGTAAGGATTGCAGTCCTGTTTGATATAGCTGTGGTTTATGATTTTTAATCAAATTTTTTAAATTTTGGTTATTTATGATAGATATTACGGAGAGAGATATTCGCTTGTGATGTTGGTTGATATAGATGTAGGGCTTTCAACGTGTACTACAATTAACTTGTAGATTCTATCATAAGAAAATACTTCGTTTAAAAGTTAGATACTATAGTAAAAACCAAAACCCACTCTTAGAAGCTGTTAAAGGACATGACCTCTCCAGCACCACCCATGCACTGTGCGCTACTGCTTATAAATGAAGGGGTCTGTGCGGTGCAGCTAGGTTCTTGTCAAGCCAACCCGAGTCTGTAAGCAACAGCAAGTAGCAATGGAGAGGGGCAGCAGTGTCGGTGTGAGCCTTGTTCTTGGCCTCTTGCTTGCGACCTCCCTCGCGTGCCATGGCGCAAGGGGCATCCCGGCTGAGCCCAAGCCCTATCGGCCGCAGAACGTCTTCGGATTCGGTGGCTTCTACCCTGGTCCGTCGATCAACTGGGTCTTTCCAGGCCCCAACGGCGTCACCCCGCAGGTCGGCTTCGGTGGGATGCCGGGCTCCAGCTCCTTCCCTGGCACCGGTGGCTCGCCGTTGACACCCGGCGGCGGTGTGGTCGGCATCCACGGTGCTGCGAAGCCGTGATAGGGTGGGTGCCTGTCGGTGGTTTAGGGTCTGAGGGTTTAAGGTTGTGCTTGTTAGAGCTATGTGAGTGTGTGCTACTGTAGTAGTGGTGTAAGCTTCTGGCTTGTGCTATGTGTTGTTTAGAAGTGCTCTGTATCCTGTATCTGTGTAGAAGACTTGTTTATCCTGTTTCTGTGTAGAAGACTTGTTCTTGGCTGTTGTTAATCTTATGTTTCATTTCATCTTCAAGGTTGTGGTGGTTAACGTTGCGGGTTCAAAGCTCTTCAAAGCAAAGAGCTGCGTATCTTTGATTTGTTGAGTGAGGACTTGAACCAATGACCTCAAACTGTGCACCTTGGCAAACCGCTTATGTAGTCAACCAGTTAGCTCTGTTATGCACATCGCTAGGCCCCATCTGATTTAGAAAATAGTCTTTCTGCACCGTGCGTCAGTCTTTCTGCATTTTTCTATTTGTTAAGGATTGATGTGATTGAAATCTCGAAAATTCTTCTGAACTGAACTCTTTTTAGTTCATGTTCGTTGTTAGGATGATGGTCTTCCTGATTGATATACATTGGTTGGGAAAATCGCTGGTGACCAGGGGGTTCCCGCTTCCCCATTTGCGAAAAGGGGATTCCAAAAATACCAAAAAAAAAAAATTCATAGATGTAGTACACATAAAGTTACGTAAATCTGCAAAAATTCAATGTCAAATTCGTCCCTAGAACTGAGAATAGAAAAAGAGTAGTCAACCCTACTCTACTCATACACACTGATATCACTGCTTGGCATTTTTGAAATAATGCATCATATGCCCTTTTCGCAAATGGGTATGCGTTAACCCCCGGCCACCAAACCCACGTTCTAGGCTGGTTATTAATATTATGAGTATATTAATAAAACTCAATGGACAAGACATATAGATAGTACAAATGACTATATGTAAAGACAATCTTATACATAGAAATAAATATAGAAGAGATAAGTCCACTCTAACACTTTTCCTTAAACTCATGGTAGACCATACACACTGAGTATAGAGAGAATACAAATATTTTACCCTAGTCTGTGGATTCATGAAGAAGTCAGTAATCTGTAACTCTGAAAGCACAAACTGTAGAGTAGACACTCCTCCCCGCACCTATGAGCGAGTATGTGAAGCATTTGCATCAATGTGCTTAGTGAGCTCATGTTTCACTAGGTCGCGGGCTATACTGATAACACTTATACTATTAGACAAAGAGTCGTGGTTCTCATCATAAGCTTTCCAAAATCTACAAGTAACTATCTCAACCAAGTAACATCTACTGTCGCTGCTGCTATAGCTCTCAATTCAGCCTTAGCACTCGAACGAGAAATTGCAGTCTGCTTCTTTGTCTTTCAGGTAATCAGAGATGAGCTAAGAAAAAACATAACAAGTAGAAAGAAAACGACAATCAAATGGATCACTAGCCCAGGTCGCATCGGAGTACGCCTGAAGCTGTAGTGAGTTAGAGATAGGATAAAACAAACGACGAGAGATAGTCCCACACAAGTAACGAAGAATATGAAAAAAGTGACTATAGTGAAGGTGGATAGGACGAGCCATGGATTGACTCCCAACAAGTTGGCAATATCGACTAAGATCTTCGAGATGATCACCATCATTGGTATGAAGCTGAAGGAATGGTTCCATAGGAGTCAACAGTGTGAGTGTCAGTCAGACTAGAACGATCAAACAGATCCTAGACATACTTCTGCTGGGAGAGGTAGTAGCCATCAGGCCTGGAAGTGACCTTAATCCCAAGAAAGTACATAAGAGAACCAAGATCAATCATCAGAAATTGCTCACTGAGATGCTTCTTCACATACGTGATGAATGAGGAATCATCAATAGTTATGAGCATGTCATCCACATACAGAAGAAGCGGTGTCCTACTCCGAGGTGAGACATGGACAAAAGAGCGGGATTGTTGGGACTGACAGTACAACCAACGGCGGTAATCACTGAGGAAAAACGCGCAAACCAGACATGAGAAGCCTATTTGAGAGCATAAAGAGCATGACGGAGACGACAAACGTGCCCATCTGGAACCGAATACCCAAGTGATAGCTACACGTAGACCTCATGCCAAAAACATTAAGCAACCGCAACAAGAGTGTGAACAGTGGTCATATCGATAACAGGGGCAAAAATCTCATCGTAGTCACGACCATAATCCTGCTGGAAGCTACGAGCCACAAGACGAGCCTTGTAGCGCACGATAGTATCATCAAACCGGGTCTTAATCTTGTACACCCACTTGCACATGATAGGACAAGCATGCACAGGTGTCGGTACAATAGCCCATGTCCCTGTACGCCAAAGAGTATTAAGCTCCTCTGCCATAGCAAGCTGCAACTCAGAATGAGGAGTAGCCTCACGATAAGAACTAGGCTCAGTGACAGAGAGAGCATGGGCCGTTGGAGCAAAGCCAAGATGATCAGGAGGTCGAAGGGATATCCGGTCATGAAGGGCGTAACGAGGAGCATCATCAGGAAAATCAGATGAAGTAGTGAATACCAAAGATACGAGACAGTGGTGCTGTAGGGACAAGAGGCGGTATTGCAGGATGCAGCATAGAAGGTGGGGGTACATCTTGGAGACAGACCATGGGAAGGCTGTAATAGTGGAGAAATAAGTGAAGAGTTAAAAAGAGACAACCATGAGATGCCTAAACAGTGGAAATAGGACAGGGAGCCAAATCTCAATAGAAGAAAGGTCAAGCTTCGTCAAAGACGTCTTGTGATATCCTGAGCTATCAAGTAGAAGGATCATAGCAGTCATAACCCTTATACTCAGAGCTATAGCCAAGAAACACACACTCAACTAAGGATGTGTTTGGTTGGAGGGATGGGGTGGGATGGGATGGGATAAGGATGGGATGAGATAGTTCCACAAAAAAAGTGGAACCACATGGTCCAGCATCTAAGAAAAATATTCTCTAAATTTGCACAGGCTCATCCCACTTTGGACCATTCCATCCCACCTCATCCCTCCAACCAAACACACAGATAGGCTTGGTCAAAGGAACCATCCCATCCCACCCCATCCCTCCAACCAAACACATCCTAACTGAGCTGACAATTTGGTGCACTCACGAGGCTGCTTGTTCAACTTACAACTTTGATAAAATATGGCCGTGTCAATAGTAAGACATTTAAGAACACTTTGACGAACTAATGACAAAAGGCGAGACCCACATAAGTGACCTAAACGGTGATGCCACTGCACAAAAGCTCCAGATGTGGTGGCAACAGTGGCAGGAGAGGTAGATGTAGAGGTGATAGGAGCAACTAAAGAGGATGGAAGATGGAGGCAATCAAGGATGTAGAGATCCTGACAATCCCTACGGTACCGGTCAGTCCTAAGTATTATTTTTGTCTGTTGATTCTGGACGAAACAAGAGTGAGTCAAAACCAACCATACGACCAAGATCAATGAGTGAGTCAAAACTAACTCATTACTTAACTCTAAATAATTGCCACTATAGTAATTGTGACTGCTTAATTACATACTACCATACAATACCAAACTATGGGTATCGTACGTACACAAAAATAGTAAAAACTATGGCTAAATTATTATGACCTAGTTACTTTATAATACGAACTACATTAATTACGACTAACTAAATAACACTAATTAACTAGGACTAGGGGAATAACATTGAAAGCATGTGACAAAAATTTACCTATCTTTCGGGAGAAGCAATCAGCACTGCCATGTTCTCCACCTTCTCAAAATAGTGAGCTGTGCACTCTTAATTTTAAGCGACAACAGCGAGAATGAGCTTTTGCGATGAGCGACTGAGATGAGCGATGATCAATTGCAAGATGTTCGTATTTATGGCCGAGTGAAAAGGGAACCTGGTGCGCTCACCCCGCAAATTAAGGAATCCTTGGTTGGCCCATCAATTCGGGCGAGAGGGAATGTCATTGTAATAATGACAAATGTGCAGACAATGGAGCGAGCGAGTGGGGACAGTACGGACATAACAACATATATGCGGACGAGGGGGCACGCTAGGGGGGATGATACAGACAGAATGACAATTGTGTGAAGGAGGCAGCAGGAAAGGAAAGATAGCAGCAATGGGCCGACACATGTGTGAAGGACAGAGGTCACACACTGCAAAAGATGTCTACCGCATGGTGGCTGTGGGGCAAGTGATTTCAATCGTTAATTAAATGAGTATCGCATATCGCTAATTATGATTAAATCAACATGAAATAACATGGTAAATTTATAGCACATAAAATTCTCAAAAATCAACAATTAGGTCGATTGTGTTAGAAGGCTACACATAAAATTTCATAATTTTTGAAGCGTGTTTGCTATATTTAGAAATTTAAAGAAGCAGTAAATAAAAAATTCTAACTAAGCAGGTGATTAAATCGGCTAATTAGCTGACTTGATCACCTGCTGTCCGATGGCAGGGCGGCAGGGAGGGCGGCGCCCGGTGTATGTGCCGTTTGTCTCAACTCGCAAGCACTATGGTGCGTTCTAGATCTAGGTAGACTTGCTCATTTCGGCTTTTTTGTGTGGCTTATGGCTGAAAAACACTGTAGCTGGTTGAAAAAACACTATAGCTAACAGATGCTTATTTAGCATAATTAAATTAAAAAAATATGTTAGCCCATTACGTATAATACAAATAAATACAGGAAAAAAGATCCGGCAAAAAAGCTCAATAAAAGACCAAAAGTTCAAAAAAGACGAAATTTATAAATAGTAAAAAATAAGCCGGAATTCAGAAGCTGAAATCGAAACGTGGCGGAGTTAGATCCAGCGGTTAGGCATGAACAAAGCATAGAGCACCTCAGTTACACTCGCCTAAGTACGTACTCAACTAAACCATTTGTGTCTAGTACAGTTCAGCAGCAGCTACCACTTTGCTCTATATGATTTTACCTTTTTCTTTTCATTTTTATAGTCTTAACGCTCTGCTCCCGAAGGGAAAAAATACAGGAAGATAACCTTTGGCTTTGATTCTTCCATCTTTTCGCGTAACCTTTTTGTGAAGAGACTAGCATGCATGGATCCTCATTGTTAACGTGCTTCGAGAAGCCCAACCGAAATGTTCTTTGCTTAACAATCCATCACATCTTGTAGAAAAAGAGAGGCATCGCTGACTGAACCCTGATGCATTGAACAGCTGAACTTCAGAATAAACAGACATTAAACTCCCATCACTTTGCCTTTCCCCCCTTGTTTATTATAGCCCAAATTGCAAGCAACAGCAAGCTGCAAGTTTACTCCAAGTATCTATCTACGTGCAACTTTACTCAAAAACAAAATAGCGAGGGGAGATGAGCCTGTTCAGCCAAGATACGTACACAGGCTCTGCGCATCATAATTAAGTAGGAAGTCACGGTCAATCTGGTACGTACGTACGCGGAAACCTCTACTTGTGAGAGAATGGTTAAAAGAGCTGAAGAGGCAACGTTGTTCGTGCCGACGCGTTTCAATTCACCGTTATTCCCGATGGAAACGCTCCATGCTAAATCGTCATTTTCCCTATTAGACGGCGATCTATTTTCGGCTAGGATGAATGTAGGTGGATCAGGATTTTAGTTTAAATTCTCGACCTATCTGTATAAATTCTGGTTAAGAATAAGCTTTTAAATAAGCCCTTAAGAATTGTTGTTTATTGTAGAATAGATCAAGGTTGGTGGTAGATATATCATATACAGACAACTCGCGCGGTGGTATCGTCCGTATATGTATTGAAGCTTAATTTGAGAATGGAATGATAAAATTGCTTTCAGATATGTAAGAAAGGCGCACGAATGAAAAAGAGAGAAGATGCGAAGCTAATAATGGATGTAAGATCATAAAGAAAATTACTTTTCATATGCTTCCTTAAGTATAAGCCAGACACGCACTCATTGTATATCGCACTCACGTCACTCACACAAGTGTGCATATTCCCTACGCACGTTAAGAATTTATTGAAGGTACCCAAGGTCCTATGGAGCGCGGGTATATGTTTTGACGGTTTTGCTATTGTAGTACAGGCGATTGAAATTTTTTTATCTCTCAGTCATCTAAAGTTGCACTCTTAATTAACTGAAGTTGCAGCCTCCTCTAAAAAATCAACTGCAACTTTGATTCAGAGCAGCTCCGATCCCCTTCAAAAAATCACATGCAACTTTAGGTAATTGAGAGTGTAACTTCAAGTGACTGAGAGATAAAAAAATTTCGGTCGTCTGTGCAATAGTCACTCCCTTTAATCGCACATGTGTGTACTTCTAAAATGAGTAGACACTAGCATCAAGAATAGGACTTGAATGCTGGCGGGCTAAGTGTACATCCATACGTCTAGCTGTCTGGCTATATACCAGCTTCCTACTTTTTTTATATGTTGACGATCAAAGTTTGATATGTTTTACTTTATGATCTCATAGTTTGATATGTTTTACTTTATGATCTCATAGTGCCTTATATTTAATGATTTAACGGGTGGGTCCATGATCGACCACGACATTGAATTGTTCATCTTGATCCTTAATTGTTTTGGTTCGATCATATATAAGTGCTTCAAATTTCGCATTCCTCTATTTTTTGTTTGAAACAAATAATAGGATAACGAGAACATTTTTCTTCCATCAATCACGCATGCATGAAGCCCACAATTCGACCACGAGGATCACGTTACATTGTATTCCAGACATTTTCTGAGAGAAATCTGAGCGACCGGCGGCCGCTCGATCGGATCATTAATGGCAGTTGCAGAATTTTTTATGTAAATATGTTTATAAAATATTATAAAAATATTTTGTGATTAATCTAATAATATTATTTTTCATGTGACCAACACAAATAACTTTTTATATATTAGTGCTCAAAGTTAAGTAAATTTGACTGAATATTTTCTAAAACATTGTATATTTGTAAACGGAGGAAGTAGCAATGTGTTGGACCATGTTATTAAGCTAGCTCTTTCTTATTGTAGACGGGGCTACCCTGAAAACTTGAATCACGCAACGTTTTATTTATGCAAACTTAAAAGTGTGACCCTCTCGTATGCATGCAAATACGTACGTACGGGTGTACGTACAAAACCACACAACCGTGAAAACACACGTCTTACGCGCGCACGTACGTACACATCACACAAACCACAACACACTGTACGTACGTATTATTTATATGCTTTCTACTTTGTGTACGTACGTCGTCTCAGCTCGTGGCGACCTCATCATCGGCTGAGAGGACATCGGAGCCGCCCGGGAGGAGCATCTCGATCATACCGGCGGACGACGGCGCCGGGTTGACGACGCTGCAGTTGAGGCGCACCTCGCCCTGTGCGCCGGTCTTGACCGCGATGTTGCCCATCTTGAGCATGGCGGCGACGAAGCGCTCCTTCCAGAGCGTCTCGTTGGCGGCGAAGGCGTCGACGAGGGGGCTGAGCGTGGCGTCCCGGATGAGCTGGTCGTCGGAGAAGTGGAGGCCCAGGTTGAGCGGCAGCAGCTTGTAGTAGTTGTTGTCCAGCACCGTCGGCGTGCTCAGGTCGATCTCCGTTGTCACCGGCGTGAACTGGCTCGTGTTCGCCGGGCACAGCGCCTCCAGCAGCGCCTGGTACGCCGGGCTGATCGTACCACTCGCCTATACGTACGACATACGTATTAATCCGTGTACATGAAACCGGCTCCTCTACTATACGTATGCGCATGCAGGTACGTATGTTAATTTGTATGTACGTACCAGTCTCTCGCGGTTCCTGTAGAGGAAGGAGTTGCAGTGGGAGCGGCCGATGGTGTGGGAACCGGAGAGGATGACCATCTCCTCGGCGCTGAGGCCCCTTTCGTCGAAGCCGTCGATGAGCTCCTCCGCCGTGAGGTTCGGCCCGGGGAGGGTGCGGGCCTCTTCAAACATGGAAACGTCGCCGTCGCGGCGGCCGGCGGGTACCTGGTAGAAGACGTTGCCGGTGAGGTCGACGCTGTCGCGGGCCGCGAAGGCGAGGATGTCGGCGCAAGAAACGGTGCGGGGGCAGCTCTGCTCGATGGCGGCCTTGGCGGCGTCGATCACATCGAAGCCGCGGAGGCTCGGGTTGTTGGGCGGCGCCTCCCGCTCCGTCTTGCCGCCGCCGGGGTTGACGGTCAGGAGGACGGAGGCATCGCAGCCCTGGAGTCCATCATATATATGCACGTACGTTAGTTAATTAATGCGTCATACGTGGCTAACTTGTATAATTTGATGCTACACGTTTTGTTTAATCAATGTATCTGTATTTTGTTCTAAAAAACATGTATTTGTATTCTATTCGCAAAAAAACAAGTATATGTATTTTCGTGAGAACACAGGCCTGCCTAACATTACTGAACCTTGTAGATATGTATACTGGCCGGAAGGATACAAACGTACGTATGTATTGACGACCTACTCCCACAGAAAGTTACGTGGCATCTTCATATGCAGATATGTTTGATTATTAGTTTCTAGCTAGTAGTTTTACGTACGATTCAATGATGATCTAGTCAGCATCGACATATATCTCCATAGTGTTTGGGTATTACCTGAATGTTTTTTTTTAATAATTATCTAAATTTGAAGCCGTTAGATCTCTAATTTAATGGATTTTTTTAGAAGGGAGATTTTTTGAAGGGGAAAATGTCATGATCATTAGATCTCTAATTCAACAGTAACAAATCTAAATAATAATTAAAAAACATTTAGATGATATTTATCAACACTCTATCTCAATTGTCCAACTCATTAAACAGTTCATATAGAAATGTGAAACTAAACTAGGTAACACTGTGTGATATGTCCACGTCGTGGTCCAAACAATAGGTAGGTGGTCCAAACATATCAGTGTTGTGCCACACTGCCACTGCACACTTGTACTGCGCTAAAGGCGTCTGCAACCCACTGTACCTGCCTCTACACCATGTATGTAACAATAAAATTAGAAACGATAAGTCCAAATTATATATACACACACGATATCGCTATTCTGCACGTAGTTTTACGCTCTAACAAGTTATCACCGGTTGTTCGAAAAATTGTTGGCTGTGAAGAAAGTTACCACCGGCTATATATTGTAAGCATGGTAGTAACTTAACTCGCTACCGATGATAACTTTTCATCACTGTGAAGGTTTGGCAATAATTTCATTTAGAAATATCATAAACTTGTCCATGTATTCTACACCTACGCGCTGGTAAGTGTGTGTGTATTAACTGGGACACAATGATGTCAGAGCACTAGTGTCTCAGGTAATTATACTATACTCCCTCCGTTCTTTTTTACTTACTTCTTAGAATCTACGCCGTCAAACTTTTCAAAAATTGACCACTAATAAATTTAAAATTATTTATATTTGCTATACGAAAATCATATCATTAGTTTTATCATTTAAATATTTTCATAATATTATAATTTTATTAATATATATTAGTGTAAAGTTATAAAAAATAATGGTCAAAGTTTATATTAAAGACTGTAAAAAAAATTAAAAACCTCATGTAAAAAGGAACAGGGGAGTATATATCTTGGCTTAATTGCTTGGAGCATTCAAGATATGCCACCTTAATAATTAATCCAATTCAAACCCGTGATCTTCCAAGTTATGTATTGGAAGTCGTGCGGCCTAAATAACAGTATTAGTTTTGCATTTGGTTGTTTCCGGGGAAAAAGTCCAGGGGATTTAGTGGGCATATGCTGTGGAGACATTCAGGTCTGTTTGGCTGTGGCTGCGGCTTATGATTTTTGACTGAAAATTTTAAATTTTAGTTGTTAACGGTACATATTACAAAAAGAGATACTCACTTACGATTTTGGCTAGTATAGATGTTAGGCTTTTAACGTGTACATCGTTTAACTTGTAGACCCCGTCTTGAGAAAATACTCTGTTTGAAAGTTAAATACTATAGTAAAAAACTAAAAACCGTCAGCTTTGGAGAAAAAGAAGATGCCCTCAAACAGCTGACCACTCGTTGCTACAAACGATATTTTCAGATTAAAAAAACTCCGCTCCGAACAAAATGACCAGCTGATCTGCCGGCACGTGCGGTGAAAATTCATAGTATTTTCCCCCATCCCATTCTCCGCTTCACGCTGATGTTGAAGTTTCACTGATTTGATTTATTATTAATTGAACTATTAAATAATTATTATTTGAACCAATTAATCAAGGATAATGATCATATGAACACGCACATGGATATGCACTAGAGACTTGCTAATTACTCCTTAATTTGTTTCTAAATTAAGTCTCTCACACATATTTGACCATTATATTTTCTAATTTTATGCAATATAATAGTGGGGAAGATGATGACAAATCTACGTAGAAACACCAGTTCTGCACAACCAACCTAAATATTTTAGTGCATATTTATAATTAGTAGAAAGTTTTAAAGTGTAGACGCTTTCTAGAAACGGCAAGGTGTTTACACTGCATAGATGCACTACCTTTCTTGACGACCTGGAACCGTCAGGGAAAGATCAAAACCCGTCGGGAATAATTTTTTTGTCTGGCAGTGATGGTAGAAAGAAGATGGCGTACCATGCATGTTACCAAATTTCATGAACCAAGGGACTCATACGTTCTCATTGTTTTGGTTTTCTCCATAGTGTAAAAAAGGTAGCAGTTTGACACGGCTAGCTAAGTAGCTATATATGTTAAGGTGGTTGCACTGCTCGAAACAAATGAACCATCTGCAGCACCTGCTTTACACGTATATCGCTTACATACCCTGACGAAGCAGTCGTGGAAATGGAGGCGGATGAGGCCGCCGGCGAGCCCTGCGTTGTTGGCGACGGCGGCCACGACGGCCTGCCGGACAAGCGCCTCGGCGTCGGGGCAGGTGGTGTCGTAGAACCCCACCTGCAGCTGCGCGCGGCTCGCCGCCGGCAGCAGGGTCAGGGTGGCGGCCAGAGCCACCAGGCCGGCCAGGCGGCGGCTGCTGCTGCTCGCCATGCTACTAGCTAGCAAGCTAAGCCCACCCTCACCGGGACGCGGGGCACAACCAACTACGCTTATACCGTCAAACTAGACAATTATGAGCAGGCACTTGTTTAACTCCATGTCTAAAGTAGCATTATTTATAGATGCGCCCAGGGTTGGTTTTGTTTCTTCTTTCGGACCCTTTTTTTTCCTTCTGCCTTTGACATTTTTTACGATAACTAGCTTTTCTATCGTAATCAGCTTTTAAATAAAATTTTAAAGATAAAATTTACAAATTAATTACAGTAGATACTATAACGATTTACCTATATCAGTCAAAATCATACACTAATTTCTTTTACTCTGTATTTTTTTACGATTTCTTTACCAACTATTATTATTAAAAGTCATGAAACGCGGTCTAAATGGATAAACCTTTTAGATGCTAGTGGCATCAGCAGCCGGAGAAGAGAACTACGACTAGTATACTACTTTCTACAGTAAGACAAGATCATTTTTGTCTTATCGTTAAGATGGCGTGTGCACTGGGTTGTAGCAGTTAGGTACCTGAATTGACTTATTAGTTGCACGCGCGAGACACGTCGACGTTTGATTTGGATGTACAGAGTTGTACGACTGACCTGGTTCGAGGTACACAGGGAAACGTCGGGTTCAGATGTGGAAGAGGCCCGTGTCGATCGTGAGCCGGCCATACGACCTGCAGACTTTGCAAAGAGAACCAAAACGTGCGTCAGGCTCGTGGTTGTTCAAATTTGATGTTTATCCATAATTCGGGGATAAGGTCCTGTTTGGATTCCTCCATCTAAAGTTTAGTTACTAAAGTTTAGGTCTAAAATCTCCAAACAGGTGGTCTAAAGTTAGATCTAAACTTTAGCTAACCCCTAAAAAACACTTTAGACTATTAGTCCACCAAAGTGAACTAAAGTGGTCTAAAGTTTTGGGTTCTTAGGCACAAAGACGTGTTTACCCATGCATGTTGGTCTCTCACCTCCCATTTAATGGCTGACGCATGAAATGAGGAGAGGTAGTATGGTCTTTTTAAAACTTTAGTCCTATCCATTAGTACAGGATCCAAACAGGACCTTCGACTAAAGTTTAGTGGCTAAAGTTTAGCCAACTAAAATTTAGTCCAAAACTTTAGACAACTAAACTTTAGATCATAGGATCTAAACAGGGCCTAAGCCTGATTGCGCCGCCAGAAATTATTGTTGCCTGCCCGCGTACGTTCGTTCGGGTCAATTTTTTTCCTACAGTCCTTGCCGCATCGATAAAGCTCGTCAGTAGGTGTTACCACTTGTGGTGATCCTGTATTAGTGGCACATTTAGAATTAATCCCTCTGGTCACAAAAAAAGAGTGGTATTTTGAATCAACATGGTCTTCAAAACTCAATTTTAACCACTAGTTTCTATTTATAAAACCAAATAAAACTATAATATTTTAAAAGTAATTTTCCAAAAAAATCTACATATACCATGTTGCTCCGTAGACGTAGTGGCCATGTTGCTCGATTTTGTCGTGCCAACAAACCAATCCACACACGCCTGTCCAAAATCCAGCAGCTGGTGCAAATCGCCATAGAGTACCTACCTGGGCGGCCGAAGCAGCGACCTTAACACGCCGAGTACACCATCAAACTCTCTCAGGCGATGATGGAAGAGGTGACCATCCGGCATAGCGCGAGATGGCGCTCCTTGCAAGGTCTATCAACTTCAAGGATGTCAACTACTTGGTGAAGCTGTGACAAGAATCCAAGCATGGCATGCACACCCTTGGTGGTACCATGCTTGGATTGGCATCGAAGGCCTCCCCTGAATGCTTGGATTGCAAAAGTTGTGGTGGAAGTCCTCAATGACCACTACCGCTTTGAGCAGATTGACCGTCATTCACGTAGCCGCGAGAACACAGCGATCTTTTGGGTCTGGGTGTGGGTCTCCACCCCAGACAACATCCCCAAGATTGCAAGCTGCACTATTTTTAGCATCAATGGAAGTACAGTGTGGGTCTCCACCCTAGACAACCTCTCCATGTCTACAAGCTACACTATTTTTGGCATCAACGAAAGTATAAGGGTGCCGCATGCGGGGCAAGGCTCGCCGAGGTCATCATCGCCGCGCTTAGAATCACCGGAGGGGACCATCAGTCTATTAGACTTTATTTAGTTTGCTTAGTTCTCACTAATTATGTATGTTGACTTTATGTCTCCCTCTAGTATGCTAGTAGCCACCAGCTTGGCAAAGGCTTTTTCCCTCTGGTGCTCACCTCCCACCCCTAATTATAGGCTCATCACATTAGGTTTCCTTGTATCGTTGCTATTGCACCCCTCTCTGTTATTGCTAGTCCTCAATACTAACTTGTTGCTTTCTTACTATCATGACTGAACATCACTACACTATTCTTAGTTAGAATGTGTGAGGTTTGAATAGTGCAGCACGACGAGACATGCTCAGGCATCTGCTTGAATATGCGCGATGCTCTGTTGCCTGCATCCAAGAGACAAACATTCAGTTTTTCGATCAACAGACCATCCTGCAAATAGACGGCCAATGACTCTTAAGCAACGTCTACTTGCCAGCCAATGAAACTAAGGGGGGTGTGCTGCTCCTGTGGGATGAAAACATGGCTGAAATTACCTCACCTATTTTGGGAAATCACTCTCTAACATCCACGGTTTTCATCAACTATATAACACCACTTTTCTACTGACCACCGTCTACGGCCCATTCGAGGACAAAACCAAGCCTTACTTTCTTCAAGAGCTCAACTTTGTCATGCCACCAGCTTTGATGCCAGGGATAATCCTTGGACATTTTAACCTCATATATGAAGCGCGTGATAAACGCAATTCAAACATAAATCGGAGGCTAATGGGCCAGTTCCGAGCAATGCTAAACCACTGTGAGCTGAAAGAAATCGCATTGTAAAATAGAAAGGACACATGGTGCAATGAATAATAAGACCTAATTCTTTTCAAATTAGATAGAGTATTCTGCAACCATGAGTGGGATATCCTCTTCTCAAACCACTTGCTATAGGCGCTCTCCACCTCCATGTCATATCACTGTCCACTCCTCCTCACTAGCGAAAAAGGGCTAGGACACCAAGGACCTTTAAATTTGAGAATTTTTATCCATGGCTACCGGCATTCACAATGTAGTGCAAGAAGCATGGTCGGCTCTCTGCTACCACACAAATCCCATGAGGCGCCTAACATACAAACTAAGACACACTACCAAAAAACTAAGACAGTGGAGTAGGAAAATACTCAGCGATGTGAAGCTACAGCTCATGCTAGCAAATGAAGTAATCCTTCAACTAGATGTGGCACAAGAAAAAAGAACACTCACGCTGCCTAAATTTGAATTAAGAAGGATGTTGAAACAATGAGTGCTTGGCCTAGCAGTAATAGAAAAGGTGTGAAAACGCCAAGCGGCTAGAATCACATGGATTAAAGATGGTGACACTAACAATGTCTCTTCCACTTGAAGGTGAATGCGCGGTGACGTAAAACCTTTATCCAGACACTCCAAACTTCAAACAACATTGTCAGTTTGCATCAAGATAAGGCACAAGAGTTTCACAACCACTTCACTGGCATCACAGGAACAAGGACACCATGGTGGCACGACATTGATTGGACTAAACTAGGATTGCCTCCCCATGACCTACAGGACCTGGAAGCTCCTTTCACTGAGGCAGAAGTGCACCATGCGATTAGCAGCTGCCAGCAGAAAAAGTTCCTGGACCGAACGGCTTCACAGTCACCTTCTATAGGCACTACTAGGATATCATCAGAGAGAACGCCATGATGGTATTCCAATGCATGCACAACTACCCAGTGAATGGTTTTGAGCCTCTTAATGAAGCAACCATAGCGCTCATACCAAAACGAGAAGGAGCAATGGTTGCAAGAGATTTCCAGCCAATTAGCCTAATTCACTCCATAACCAAATTGTTCTCAAAAGTGCTTGCTATTCGGCTTTCTAGACATATAGACAGGCTGGTTTCGAGTTCACAAAGTGCTTTCATTATGGGCCGACGCATTCAGAACAACTTTCTCTTTGTCAGGTTCCGAGTCAGAGCATTGCACAAAAGTCACACACCGGTAGTAATGCTCAAACTGGACATAGTCAAAACTTTTGACTCCGTGTCCTGGGAATACATACTGAACCTTCTGCAGGCCAGAGGTTTTGGGCCAAATGGGAGAGAGTGGATCACAATCTCGTTTGCAACATCATCTTCAAGGATTCTGCTTAATGGAGTACTGCGCCACCAAATAAAGCCCCGAAAAGGACTGCGCCAGGGCAGCCCCCTTTCATCGTTTCTTTTTATCCTGGCAATCAACCCTTTACAACGCATCCTGCAAATCACCACTGAGCGAGGGGTTCTAACACCCCTAAAAGGTCGAGCTATAACAATAAGAGTGTCACTTTATGCAGATGATGTTACATTGTTTCTAAGCCTAGATAGGACACAGATAGAAGCAACAATCGCCATCTTAAAAGAATCTGAAAGTGCTACTAGGCTAAAAGTAAATCTAGATAAGAGCTCAGCTATCACATAAGATGCCAAGACATTGATGTCCTAGCTGTCTTGCAACCTTTTACGGGAGCCCAGGTCACGCTCTCGATCAAGTACCTTGGCTTGCCACCAACAATGGGAAAATTGCGCCGGAATGATCTACAATCAATTCATGATAAGGCAACAAGAAGACTAGCGGGTTGGCAGTTGAAGCACCTATCTCTAGGAGGATAACGTATACTCTAAAAGTTTGTTCTCAGCTTACTCCCGACATATCTGCTCACTGCACTCAAACCACAAAAAAATTCCTTAATGATTTTGACGTGCAAATGGGAATTTCTTTATATATACGAATGGAGTAGAATGGGAATTTTCTTTCCTACTCCTTAATAATTGCAAATGGTAAACACGTATAGGTACATTTCTTTAGACGTGCGATACTAGTAACTGCCCGAAGGGTTGGAGACCCAACAACATTCACCGTCAGCACAGCTATAATGCCTACAAGGGCCACCAACAATGAGCACCACCAGCACCGTCGCCTCCCAATGCAGCTGCCAGATCATCATAGCCATTGTTGACAACCATCTCCCGTCCCAAATCCTAACTCAGACTCTTCGCGCCTATATAGTCGGTCTACTGCTGCTGCTGTCGCCAATCCCTGTGAATTATAAGGTTAGGTGCCCTAATTAATCGGCAACGAATCTTGTATATTTCTGTCGGAGACAAAGCCGGAGCACAAATTGCGAAGCTGATCGCAAGGTGGGAGATTCGACCTAATTTTTCGTTGAGAATCTCTCAGCCGAAAGCAGTTCCCATGAAAAGCTAAGTACAAAGTGATCGCAAGGTGGAAGAGCGCCAATTTTATTCACTGATACAACGTATGCATGGGGTGAGGGCAAACTAATTTACGTGTACAAATAACACACGCGCAGCGCTCGCGCACACGTACACCCACGGCCACATGCCACGTACATACTAACACAACACGTGCGTACTCATTGATCTCAACCTAACGATGGACGCGCGCGCATGCACCACATCAGCTGGTCGCGATCTCGTCGATGGACACGGTGGATCCCGAGTAGTTCGCCATCTCGATCCCAGCGCCGCCGCCCGTGGCCACCACCGTCGACCGGTTGTTGACGACGCTGCAGTTGAGCCGGACCTCCCCCTGGCTGCCCGTGAGCACCTCGATGTTGCCCATCTTCACCATGGCCGCCACGAACCGCTGCTTCCACAGCGTCTCGTTCGCCGCGAAGCTGTTCACGGACGCGTTGAGCGTCGCGTTGGTGCGCAGCTGGTTGTCGGAGAAGAAGAGCCCCAGGTTGAGCGGCAGCAGCTTGTAGTAGTTGTTGTCCAGCACCGCCGGCGTGCTCGGGTCGATCGCCGTCGTCGTCGGCGTCGAATCGTTCGCGTTCGACGGGCACAGCGCCCGCAGCAGCGTCGCGTACGCCGGGCTCAGCCCCGCGTCCACCTGCACACGTACGTACACGCAGCAGCTTTACGTTACATGGATGCATGTGTGTATGGCGATGCATGAGACGTGCATGATCGGTGAGGACGTACGATGGGCGTGGCGTTGTTCCAGATGCGGGGGAGGAAGGAGGTGCAGAAGGAGCGGCCGACGGTGTGGGCGCCGGAGAGGATGACCATCTCCTCGGCAGTGAGGGTCTTGTTGGCGAAGCGGTCGACGAGCTGCTGCGCGTTGAAGGTGGGCGGCGGAAGGTTGTCGTTGGCGTCGGTCAAGATGGAGACGTTGCCGTCACGGCGGCCGGCGGGGACCTGGTAGACGACGTTGCCGGTGAGGTTGATGCTGTCGCGGGCGGCGAAGGCCAGGATGTCGGCGCAGGAGACGGTGCGCGGGCAGCTCTGCTCCACGGCGGCTTTGGCGGCGTCGATCACCTGGAAGCCGCGGAGGCTAGGTTTGTTCGGCGGCGCGTCGCGCTCCGCCGTGCCGTTGGGGGAAATGAGCAGCACGGAGGCGTCGCAGCCCTGGCCGATCGAGGAGAGTAAAAAATAAGTAAATATTACTACACATAAGCTGGACTAGTGTTGCAATGCAACCAGACAAAAAGAAAGCAATAATATGTTGGAGAATTTAACCCGGGCCAAAACGAGTGATGAACTTGAACTTTGAGGTCATACATACGAACATAAGTAAATACAAATGGATTTCCTTTTTCGACACGATACGACTACGTCCTTTTCGTTTTTCTTATATAGAGAAGCAACATATAAAACTCCGTAACTAACGCGGCATCCCACGTTGAGAGTCCTACACGAACACACCCTGACTTCCCTTTAAAACCGCTCTGAATCCTAAACGGACTCTAAACTTTGAATTTACGACTACGACCGTTACATTACTTTACGACCACTGATTGCTACAGTATTCGAATTAGTCGTATAGGCTTGTCGTGGTCGTAGATTGCCATAATCATAGACACTCTAGTGGTGGAGTAGACTGGACCACAATACAACTAAATTAACTCTATCATAATATACTGGTGAGTAGTGGCTCTCCTTTTTTTGCGCTTTTCAGTGGGTTTTAAATTTTTATTTTTTATAACCACTATTTATTAGACTAATTCGCACTTATAGCCCAAAATAGGCGTAATGCCCCAAATGGCCAAATCAAAGTATCAGATTGATTAACCAGAGTTAACAATAGTTTAATTAGGTAGGTATCTGACTACCTGTTGTGTCCACATGAAATGCTATATGGAGTAGCTTAATTAGGTAGCAGTTTCCGATTTACGAGGCCTTGAAGGTTGAACGTACGAGAGTCCAATTAGTTTGTTGGGAGGTCACTATCTGGAACTGACATTTCCTCTTATCTCTCTGAGAATCTAGATGTGGAGCAATTAACAAAATGGATACAGTGCCGACGACAAGAGAGAAACATGCATGTGATGCAGTCATCCAGATCCGCAGGCAGTCTGAAGAGTTGAAAAAAGAAGCAACTGTATTCGGGAGCAGGTAGAAGAATAACGGTATATGTGCTGCTTCGATCGACTTTGTTTGACTCTTCAGGAGCAACAGGGAGGCTCTTTTCACTTTCACTTTCAGTTTCAACTTTCCAGCTAGCTATACGAGAGAGGACTTTACGCTTCTTTCGTGCTGAAGTCTGAAGACTTTCGAGGGCAAGAGGAAGATATATGCGACTATGCGAGCCAAATTAAACTTAAAGAGAAAATTGTTTGTTCCAATGCATTATTAATTAGGAGCATTTTTCGGGCTTAACTGTAGTAGTCCCATCTACTCCCAGTCCCAGGTACTGTTACTACTTTGAAAGATAAATTCTGCAGTTATGTGAGCCTATCGACATCTCCACAAAAGAAGAGAAAGGAATTAAAGAGCTTGAAAAGAAAAAAGAGGAGAGCATGCATCCACGACTATTTACTGCGAGAGAGAACAAAATAGAACATGTTAAGTTCTTTTCCACTCCGAGCTTAAAAGCCAAGTCAGACAAGCCTAGAAAGAACAAAAAAAATCCTAGGAGGGAGTCATAATCGTTCGATCGATCGGTTGTGGAAAATAAGAACGGAACTAGTTAGGAGCTACATGCATACCCTGACAAAGCAGTCATGGAAATGGAGGCGGATGAGGCCGGCGGCGATGCCGGAGTCGTTGGCGAAGGCGTTCGCCACGGCCTGTCGGACCAGCGACTCCGCGTTGGGGCAGCTCGTGTTGTAGAACCCCACCTGCAGCTGCCCGCGGGTCGCAGTCGGCAGCTGGAGGCACACCGCCACCACGGCCGCCATGGCTACTACCACCAAACGATCCATTTGCTAGTGTTATATGCCTTGGAGTGTGTATTGTAATGTAGCTCTAGTAGCGGATGATATGCACATCATATGGGACAGCACGAGGGTTTATATAGGGCCTGTTTGGCAGAGCTCCACCAGCTCCAGATCCACGAAAAACAGATCCAAATTCAATTTTACCAGCCAAACACTTCTAGCTCCAGCAACTCCACAATGGATCTGCTCCACGAAAATAGTGGATCTACCCCAGATTCATGGATTTGGTGGAGCACCTCAAGGGGTGCTCCACCAACTCAAGTTTGGTGGAGTTGGAGAAAATTACCCACCACTGCCACTGGTTACACAAAAAAACGGTTCGTTATTTTTCTTCTTTCTCGCAACCGAGCTCCGACTTCCCCGCCGCGCCAACTCCTCCCTATGGCCGCCGCCTCCCGTGTCGCGCTGACTACTCTCTCTACCGCTGCCGTCTTCTCCCGGGCCGGCGCCGCCTCCCCCGCCTCCACTCTTCTCCGATCTGGCCGTCGCCTTCCCCACTGCGCCGATTTCTCCCTCCACCGCCGCGGTCTCCTCCCGGGTCCGCCTGCCCCCGGGCCGGCGCCGCCTCCCCCGCGTCCGCCTCCTCCCGGGCCGGCGCCGCCTCCCCCGCGTCCGCCTGCCCCCGGGCCAACACCACCTCCCCCGCCTCCGCCTCCTCCCGGGCCGGCGCCGCCTCCCCCGCGTCCGCCTCCCCCCGGGCCGACGCCGCCTCCCCCGCCTCCGCCTGCCCCCGGGCCCGCACCCTCTCCACCGCCTCCTCCCGGGCCGGCGCCGCCTCCCCCTCATCCGCCTCCCCCCGGGCCAGCACCACCTCACCGCCGCCTCCCCCGCCTCCGCCTCCCGCCGGGCCAGCACCACCTCCACTGCCTCGGGAGCTCGTCGGGAGGAAGAAGAAGAAGCCCGTGGCTTTTTTTTTTGCATTTTTTCATTATGCCCCTTGACGCGTGGGCCCAGTTTGGCAGTGAGATAGAGAGAAGCGCTGGAGCTGTACCAAACACTTGGATGAAACCCAGATTCACGGTGGAGCTGCTCCACGGTGGATCTGGTGGATCTGGAGCTGGTGGAGCTCTACCTTTGCATGCACAGTTGTCGTTGACAAAAGAAGGGATATCACCACGGCACCACCTCTATACAATTAACAGGACCGTATGGTTGCATGTGTTGTTTTAGCTTTCATTAATTAACTTTAATGGTCAGCTTTGGTTTTTTAGAGAGAGAGAGAGCTTTTGTGTATTTCGTTGTGCGTAATTGAAAACCACCGATTAATTAGACTTCTTTCTTCTTCTTTTCCTTGAGCGTATATGTATGAGTTTAGGGGATTGAGTTGTGTATCTGGTTAAGTGTACGCCCAAATCTTGCTTATACACGTAAGGCTCCGTATGTATTTCGCAATTCACGGCCTCTGCAATTAATTTCATTGGGATTTCTCATAAAAACAATACAATTTCTTCAATATTCCTACGAAATTCCAGAGTTCCAAATGAGACTTTAGAATATGGTTATCTATTATCTAAATAAAATAGTATAATTTTACCTCAATATTTGGAATGCGAGGATTTTCTCATAATCATATAGAAACTAAAATGTATGTACTCTCTTTGTATGAAATACCTATAAAATTTATGTATTTCAAACATGCATGCCCTAAAAATGAAACCTTATTTTCACCATTCCCTTTCAAGGATAATGGACATGCATATATATGAATTGTGAATTTGTGCCTGTTGACCAGTATATGATTTTTCAGAATAATACCATTTTCTTTCTAGATGAAGCTTACATAATTTTCCTTTTATCCCGAAAGCTAACGGTGACAATGGGAACGAGGGCTGGGACGTACCAGCTTATTATATGCATATGGAGTTTATTTTTCCCTTGTGTATGCGTGCGCATATCTACTTACGTGTGTTTGCTGATTTTGATTGCGGCTCCCGGCCGGGTCCGAGAGGTTTGATTTCAGACCAGACTAAACGTGTTTCTCACTTTAATTTGCACATTAATTTGGTCGATGTGGAGATAGTCAACGGGCGACCAAAGTAGCTTGTCTTAGAACTCATCCATGATTCCTAAAAACAAATTTTTTTATATATCATGTGGCTCTTTTATTTACTATTTGGAATAAAGGGTCTCTGGATTTCAGAATAGATTTTGATTAAAAAAAATGTGAGTCTAAAGATTCGTTCAGCTCACTCTTGTTTTTATTTATCATCGGTTAAAAAAAAAAATCATGGTTCCTTATCATAGACATCTTTGCATTTGTCTTGTCCGCTTCAGCATGGATATATATGCTTATGTACTTGGAAAAATTAATAGCTATAAAACCTCCATCACGCATGGCCCGACACAAGAAAGGTAAAGTACACAAGTGTACAACATATCTAACTAATTGATTAATTTGTGCCCATTTGATGCTCGCAACACTTCACTGCTTACACTTTATAGTTTTCGTATCCCACTTTAGCTTGCTGTGCTTTTTGTTATCCTATTACTCTTTCTTTGCCATACATGTATGTTCTTGAGTGAGACAAAGTAGAAAGATCGAAGTTGAATGAATGATTCTAAGCCCAACATGTCAAGATGTGGCAGCGCATGATCACGCTAACATCCCTGCTTTAGCTTGAATCATTAATTGCATAAGGGTAGTATTTGATCTGCTGGTGTGGTGGAAATTTAGATGTAAAAACACTAATTCCTGTACATGACCGGATCTGTTTGACTGCTGGACTGAGCACCAGTGAATTGCCATCTTATGGCCCTGCTTGGAGAAGCCAGAGATTTTGCCATATGCTTTTTTTTGGATTTCTGGTTGAAAAGTAGCTGTAGCTTTTCTCTAGATGTGGTTTGGCAATCTGATTTTTTGTTGAGCTGACTGACTGTTTCAATTGAAGATAAAGGTTGAAACGTCTAAATACCCTTAAGGGTTTCAAAGACATATTTGTGTATTGATTTAGGGTAAATATGGTTATTTCTTTATTTTTTTTTCAGAAATATTAATTAAAGAACGTAATAATTGTACTAAGTTACGAGCTATTGAGCTGATTGTCTTTCGAATTAAATGGCGTTTGGTTATGACTAAAAGCATAGATGCCTTCCAACTGTAGATGCGCACAAGGAATTCACAATTGTAAAGCATTTTTTGCATTCTGAATGACAAAATGTACATTACAATCATACGTCTACTATGTCGATGTACGTATTCACTTACTGCATTATCTATAAAGTAACGGCACTATAATTGGCGATGGAGAGGAGATCCTGTTATGGCAGATGGAGAGGCAGCAGCTAGCGATGGATGATGTTGTGAGGGGAGATAAAGGACCGTCGGCAGGGACGTGAAGGCGGGCGGCGGAGGCGAGCGGTGCGGTGGAATCGCCCTAGGTTGAACTGGGATTCGGGTGGGGGTGCGAATGATCTGGAAGGCTATTTTTATGTGGTAGTATTTGGTGAGTAATTTCTACTAACTTTCAATGGCAATGTTCTAACTTTAATCTATCAAATGCTAGGAAAAACATCTCTTTCCTAGCTTTTGGCTTCTAGTACACTGTGGTTTCTGGCTTTCTTCATAAGCTGATTTGAAGCAATCCTATTTGGGGGCTTTCTTCATAAGCTGATTTGAAGCAATCCTATTTGGGAGAGCTTCAGACTTTTTGGGAGCAAAAGTTAGCTTTAAGCCCCTCAAAACAGGGTCTAAATCGATCCAATTGTGACCCTCTACTCTTTCTGAGAGATGATCAGTTAAATAAAATTAAGGAATTAATCTTTGAAGAGTTAATCAGTTTAATTTCTGAAATCTGTTTTGGGGTCCAAATCAAGGAGCATTATTGCTAACTTACAACATTAACAGTTTATTAATCTAATAAATAGTAATTACTTAAAAAATCACCGGAAACAAAAAAAAGAAGCATTATTAATTCCAACGCAATCATATACTCCTACACGGACGAGAGGTAGGCGAAGTTTGGGCTTTATCGTACACTACTCCTGCTAAAGCTATGATCCTGATCTGCTGCAAGTTCATGTGTAGTTATCTCCTCCATGGAGAAATATAAGCTGCACGTATTTTGATTTTGCACAATAATTAAATAGATAGTGAAATTGAGAAGGATATATAAAAAAATTACTTAGATACCCTTCGAAAATGTCTTAAAAGGATGCATGACTTACAATATTTTGTGTGAGTAGTAAAGAATAAATGCATGTGATAGAGAGAAAATAAATAGAAATATATAAAAAAACTAATTAAGTCTACATACAAATCTTCTATTTATCAACACCAACTTTTATCTCACGCTGATCGAGTAAGCATATATATTGAAGACCTCGTGGCCCAAATTAAATTTCGACCATTGATTATTTAATCGGGATAGTCTAGATAAATGCGTGAGTAGCACTCCTCCGTCGCACAGTAATTATATATGCTTACCCATCCATTACTTTGGGCCGCTCCTACCTGCTTTCGCCTACATTGTAACGGCTATTAAATTTTTTTCTAAATTATTCAACTAAAAAAATAAAAACACAATTATATCTCTACAGACAATGCAAACGTAAAAAGAGAAAAAGCAAAAGCAAAAAAGCCGAAAAAACAAAAAAGCACCAATATTAAAACTAACATGTTCTAAGTAACTTTTAACTTAAAAAAAGCTAGAATCCAAAAAAACCAGAACTCGAATCCGTTTGGAGCAGGTACTTTGGCCAAGTCCTTCTCTTACACTCTTCAGTGCATTGTGTATATATGGATAAAAGCGCTTGATATAAAGGACATGTATAATAGTACACATAACTGTTATCTATAATACTTTTTATGTCATCTATAGATGATACTAAAAATGTCTCTTATAATGGATTGCATTTTTATATGCCTCTATATACACTCTCTATGTACAATATATCATATTTTTAGTCAACTACTGTATGAGAGACGGTTTAATTAGGTCGTGATCGTTTTGGCTTCAGCTTTTAGCTTCCGGCTTATTTTTTACTATTCATAAATTTCGTCTTTTTCTGAACTTTTGGCTTTTTATTGAGCTTTTTTCCGGTTCTTTTTTTCCGTATTTGTTTGTATTATATGTAATGGGCTAACATATTTTTTTCTTCTATTTTTAAATTTAATTATGCTAAATAAGCCTCTGTCAGCTACAGTGTTTTTTTTCAGCCAATTACAGTGCTTTTCAGCCATAAGCCGCCAAAAAAAGCCCAAATGATCACCACCTAATTCTCTATGCTCCCTCTCTCTCCTCTATATCATCTCACGTCTTACGTAGCAAAACTTACAAGTAGCTGATGTCACACTATTGTACATGCTCTATACTACTATAATTTGTTGCCTCGTGACTATTGTCATATGTATCCGTTGACACATTTGGCACTGTAGCTATTTTTTTCAAAATTAGTCTTTGGATGTTCGTTTTTGCAAATCTAACTCTTTCTTTAAGCTCAACAGCGTGATAAGAGACACGTGTCCTCTTCTAAAACTTGACAGTGCAGCAAACGATATGTATCATCTGTCTTGCCGTGGAGCAACCGCAACTCGGGGTCGGCGGGCACCGCCGAGAAAGCAGATTGATAGGTAATCAATTATTGTGTTAATTAATTATAATTAGTACTAATTAAGCACTGTATTATATGATTAGCACTAATTAATCACAGTACGTCCGGCCGGTGTCCTGCTAAACTTTAAAAAAAAGTTAGATTTGTAAAGAAAAAGTTGAGGACCAACTTTTTTTAAAAAAAAATGGCTACTGTGTCAGACGGGTCAACGGTTCCGAGTTTTAGTGCACTTAATCCACAAGCACTTGTCGGTAGGTTATTCTGCCAAGTGCCAACGAAGCCTTTGATTGATTAGTTTCTGCCCAGTTGCTTGCGCCGAATTCGAAGCCTTTGATTAAAAAAAAGTCTGCCCGGTCGTTTGCTTGTGCCAACAGGCGTTTGTCCAGTCCAGTTGTACCGCTGCGAGGATACCATGGAGAGGGATTTCTGCACATGCGCTTCACGCTTGTCTCGAATCGTGAAACTACGGGACTGTTCTTTTTGACTGCGGCTTGGGGCTTTTAGCTGTGGCTTGTAACTTTTAAGCTGTTTGTATGAGAGATTACAGAGTAACAGAAACTCACATGTAGTTTTTGTCGATATAAATGAAGTCAATAAAGTATGTACTACAATTAACTACTAGACTTTATCTTGAAAAAATACTTCGTTTAAAAACTATTTACTGTAGAAAAGCCGATAAGCAGCTTTTAGAAGCGGAAAAGAAGAAGGCCTACACACGTCTCCTACTAAAAAAAAGTCTGCACAGTGACAAATGCAAAACACGTCATCGTACAATATATAGTCGGCACTCTCAAACCTAGGGCTTCGTTTGGATCGAAGGATTGCTGCAGAAGAAAGAAACTCCATAGAATTGGTACTGTTTCGGCGAAATTTCTGAGGAATTTCTACGTTCTAATTACGGTACTTTAGTTTCAACCATGGCACGTATGAATTGGTACGTGGTTGACTTGTAGGCCCACCTGTCTAGTTTTATTCGAAGGGCCTGCACATCGTCGGATATTAATTATTTTCCTGATTTCTGGACTCGTCTTCCTTTATATAATTCAGTGGATGGACACGTCGTTGCTTTCAGACTGATTAAGTGCGTGCATATACTCTCTTCACCATGGAAAAAAACATTAAATTTAAAAAAAGATAATACTACATACCCTTATTAAATAATATACTATAATTACTCATGTATTTTTTAGTATTAAAGTAGGAGTATATTATAAAAATATTATAACAATTGTACATTTGATTTTCGCAATAGATTTATATTACAGTATGACGTTTTCTAATAATAGAGACCTATATTGCGGGATGGAGGGAGTAGTTATGTTGTTTGTCAAAGACACAAATTAATCAGCTTGACATGGATCACATTGTTGACAAATTGGAAGTTTCTTGGTTGAATGAGGAGGCACTGACCTAGATGGTAGCCAACTTTGTCGTAACTGCCGTACGTAGAGGTTTTATTTTATTTCACTAAAATCGCCTTCGAAGATATGGTGTATATCAAATGTCAAATATGAATGTGCCATATAGCTTTCCATGAGATTTGAGTTTTGAGACAAAGCTATATAATATCCCAAGCTTAATTCATCATGAAAGCTTAATGTGTTCGGGACGTTTTAGGGCTACAAGGAAACTTATGGGCATATATGCCTGAATGGACACAAATTGATTAATGCTATGCGTAGGCATTGAATTGTGTTGGGTAGAAATTTTCGTCGGCAGGCACCCCTTGAATTTAGTTCTCCCGTTGATTTTCAAAGCAGGCTAGCAGGTACACCTGCTAGAATTTCTCAATGCTTTGATTTCTTAAATTTGTTTCTCTCTCGTAAGAAAAGATCTATTAAAATATATACAATGATGTGACGTTAACTATCTATAATTCTTATCATATATGACAAGATGACATGGATGAGAGAAGGGGAGCATAGAGAATTGGTCAATCTCTCATACAATAGTTGACTATAACATAAAAAAAAAGACACATTGTGTTATGAAAAAGTTGTCTATAGAGACATAAAAAGATAACATATTATCGGAGCTATCTTTAGTACCATCTATAGATGATATAAAGAGTATTATAATAGCAGTTGCCACTCCAGCGCACGACCTTCTCTTCTCCATCCTTGCCATGGTAGCCGCTACGCTCACCAAGCATATGCGCCTCGTTTCCACCAACGCCAATCTCTTCGTCTTCCTGCTTGTGCTGCAGTTCTTCCTCGTCAGCGCCGGTGAGGCCTTCACTTTTGTCTCCCTCGCCCCATGGCTTCTCCCCACTCCAGTGCACGACCTCCTCTTCTCCGTCCTCGCCATGGTAGCCGCTATGCTCACCAAGCATAGGTGCATCGTTGCTACCAACAGCAATCTCTTCGTCTTCCTACTCGTGTTGCAGTTATTCCTCGTCAGTGTCGGTGAGGCCTTCACCTACATCGGGTAGCTCACTGTCATCATTGAAGGATCTGGCTATCCTCCACCCCTCCTCATCGGGTGGAGGGAGTACTCCGTCTGTTCCCGCCTTGTCAGCGCCAACAGTTCTTTCTCACTGTCGCTATGCTTCTTCCTTAGCATCGTGCAGAAGGTGATGTCCTTCGGTGGCCATTGGGAGAGAATGAAGGAGAGAGAAGGGAGATAATAAAATAGAGTATGGCATATGGGTCTCATTATTTTTTTTCTTTCTAATAATGCTAATCGGTTTCTATGTCATCTTAAAACCATCGCACGTGTTAAAACTATTGCCACTTTGGTGCTACGTTAGGGGTAAAATACCCGATAGTGATGTTTAAGGGGGTCAAACATCTAATTTTACAGTTGAAGTTAGAAGTATAAACTTTCGCAAGAGTTCGCAAGGGTCAAGTGGACTTATTCATAATAAAGATTGTCCTCCACACATACGTACGTACGTACACAATACGTATTATGCACGCATGCAAACTTACACACAACCATACGTATTATGCATGCATGCAAACATAAGCAGCTGGCAACGATCGAGTCAAACGACCGCTAATTATGGAAATATCAAATTAATATATGTAAGACGACGTCCGGCCGGCCGGACTAGCTCGTCGCGACGTCCTCCTCGGCGGCGGCGGCGCTCGAAAAGAGGTCGACCGACGAGCTGCCCCTGTTGACGACGCTGCAGTTGAGCCGAATCTGCCCCCGCGTCCCCGTCAGCACCTGTATGCCGCCCATCTTCACCATCGCCGCCGTGAACCGCTGCTTCCACAGCGCCTCGTTGGCCGCGAACCGTCCCACCGCCGCGTTCATGGCCGCGTTGGTCCGCAGCTGGTTGTCGGAGAAGAAGAGCCCCAGGTTGAGCGGCAGCAGCTTGTAGTAGTTGTTGTCCAGCACCGCCGGCGTGCTCGGGTCGATCGCCGTCGTGATCGGCGTCGTCTGCGTCGTGCTCGACGGGCACAGCGCCCGCAGCAGCGCCGCGTACGCCGGGCTCAGCCCCTTATCCACCTATACGCGCGCGCTTAGTGTCGTAAGTGTGTGTGTGTGTGTGTGTGTGTGTGTGTGTGTGTGTGTGTGTGTGTGTGTGTCTGTTCGTCTTAAGAATCAACTCGTATATATGTTTGTATCACTGCTTACTATAGGGGTGGAGCCGTTCCAGATGCGGTTGAGGAAGGAGATGCAGAAGGAGCGGCCGACGGTGTGGGCGCCGGAGAGGATGACCATCTCCTCGACGGTGAGGTTCTTGGCGGCGAAGCTGGCGTTGAGCTCCTGCGCGGTGGAGGTCGGCGGGGGAAGGTTGTTGAGGGCCTCCGTCTCGTTGGAGACGGAGCCGTCGCGGCGGCCGGCGGGGACCTGGTAGAAGATGTTCCCGGTGAGGTTGACGCTGTCGCGGGCTGCGAAGGCGAGGATGTCGGCGCAGGAGACGGTGCGGTTGCAGCTCCGCTCCACGGCGGCCTTGGCGGCGTCGATCACCTCGAAGCCACGGAGGCTCGGGTTGTTCGGATCGGCTTGTCGCTCCGTCCGGCCGCCGCCGGGGTTGGTCACCAGGAGGACGGAGGCGTCGCAGCCCTACATGCATGCAGGAGTCCGGCGATGTTTTAATTCATCCAAAAAATGCCTTGTACATATATTCATTCCACACACATTAAGGCCATGTTTGGAAACGCCAGAATTTTTTATTTCTTTTGCAATTAAACTGTTTTCTTGCTAAATTTAAACTGTTTTCTTGCTAAATTCATGTGCGTTCCAAACAGGGTCTAATTTGTGGCGACAGTGGCAGGAGCCATATTGAGAGCTGTATCCCATAGCTTTTTGCTAAGACAACTCTGCGTGTGTGTGTATATATAAGAATCTAGGCAAATTCCTTAGAAATACAAGAAAATTTGTAGAAATAGACCCAACGTATGTTTGTAACGATGTATTAGACCCCACAAGTGTTGGTGTCTAGCTCCCCACCAAGTGGCAATTGAATTGCTGAAAAATGAGGGAAGTACTTCCTTGCTATATCAGAACATATACGATATCTCACTTTTATGTGGTTCAGTTTTCATAAGTATGGGGGACCGGATATGCTTTGTCACTAAAGGAAATAAAGATAGTAATGTCTTTATACATGTTGATATTTATGTTCATGTGGGGTGTCCCTTAGCAGGCTTCACCAACTACGCTGAGAGATGATGGGATTGATGATCATCCATGGATGGGGAACGAATTAAGATTTTTGCCTGAGACTAAGGATGGGTTCTTACCGGGTATGGCTGATAGTTTTTAGTGTTAGCGTGAGTATTGATATAAATGAACCGAATGTCGATAAGCTATTTCGAAAACATCAATCCGATAAGTCGTTTTAAAAAGATAGTAAAAAATTATCCTATTTATTTGTTGAAAAATTGTAAGTTGTAAGCTAAAAAAAGGTTCTAAAGTATCCCTTGGCACCAGTTGCAAGCAGGGTATACGCCCTTCTACTTTCTTAACTATTTCGGGGCCTTTTGTGCTTTTGACTCTTTGGATGCCTCGTTCTTCTGGTGGATAACTTTACCTTTTCTTTTCTGCTTTATTAATTAATTGTTCGCAAAATGACCTTATAACTAACAGAAAATTAAAATACAATGGTAAAAATATGTTTTGAAGCATTTGATTGATTAGAAATACGATAAAAATTTACTGGCCAACCGATAAATTATCATAAGTCAATATTAATCCATATGCTTATTCAGAATTTTAACGTTTGATGCTTCTTAATAAATGGTGACAAAAAACAATCAACCCATTGAAGAATTAAGATAACAAGTACTGATGATGACAAAAAAGAATCGATGATGAGGGACGAAAAGAAGTAAAATAATCATTTACCACCTGATTATACTAAATCAAGCCATCAATTGTGGAGAAGAAACACGCGTGCATGTACGGTGTGGTTCCATATAAATTAGAGTCTAGTCAAGATCAAGACAGAAGTCGTCCACTGTACAAGTCAGATCTCCGAAATAATTGTTGGCTGAGTCATCAATTGTAGTAGGTATGCGTCTTGCCAACTTTAATCGGCTGTCTGTACATTAGCCGTCTGATTACTTTAGTTTAAATTTTCGTCCATCAGATAAACATCAACAGCTGAAGCATGCTAGATATATCAGTCCAGTCAACATTCCAGCAAAAAAACAAAAACCAATCTACTTTTAGAAATGTCAGTCGGCCGATAATTAGCAAAAACCGCAACCTTAACTATATATTAACCTAGCTAGATATACATAAACAGTGAGCAGGTGAACATAGCGATTGGCTTCTTAGTTAACTGAATTAATCCTAATTATAGGGCCAAGTGGGCAAACCCATCCTCATGCACTCTTGTGAAACAGAGGCAAAAGCTTTTAAATATTAACAAAGCTATCTGGTATTCATCTTTGCTAAAAGCTGCACGCACTAGTGATGATCTAGATGGAAACTGCTGCTGCTAGATGCTACTGGCTTTGGTTACCATGGCGTGCGCGGCGTGCGTACGTACCCTGACGAAGCAGTCATGGAAATGGAGGCGGATGAGGCCGGCGGCGACGCCGGGGTCCTTGGCAAAGGCCGCCGCGACGGCCTGGCGGACGAGCGTCTCGGCGCTGGGGCAGGTACTGCTGTAGAAGCCGACCCGGAGCTGGGCGCTGGCCATCGCCGGCAGCAGGCACAGGACGCACACGGCGAGGCCGGCCAGCTGGGTCGCCATCTCTGCTTGCGCTAACTGGCTGCAACTAGATGTAGATCTCTACTAGGCTGTACGTTTTGCTTTAAGTTGGGCTGTGTGAGGTTGCTGATGATTTACATGCTACGGATCGTTTATATAGAGGAGGAGGACTAAGCTAGCTAGATCATGGTCGACTTGAGCGCTTGATTATGTTAGTCCTCTCGAAAGGCCGAGATAAACAGGATTACATTTAGATACTCCTTTGGAAAGAGATAGCTAGCCAAACAGTATTTTAGAATACAGGACGAGAGGGTTCTCCGTTCATTTCAGCTTGAACTTCTGATTTCTGACTTATTTTTTACTATTTATAAATTTTTTCTAAACATTTGTTTTTTTGAGCGTTTTTGCTGATTCATTTTTCCTGTAATTGTTTGTATTATACGTGATAGGGTAACATTTTTTATTTTTAGATTTTTTAAATTTAAATATACTAAATAAGTCAGCTACAGTGCAAAATAAGTCAACTACAGTAAAAATTCAGCTATAAATCAGGCTTATTCAGCCCAAATGAGCACAGCTAGCACGCATGTACGCCTTGTCAGTTTGCACTGTTTACATAGAATTTGTCTTTTTTCGTATCTTATAAATACATGTAATTGACTTTGATCTTAAAATTTCACTAAGATACAAGAGCATGCCCGTCTTCTACATCTGGTAGCTTGTTAAGAATTTTTTTAAGAAAAATTTTCGTTTGGACTTTCACTTGGTTGCCTACATGTTACCTTAGTACGGAAATATTTTCATACTTTTTTGGTTTTTTCAGCTGGCTATTGGATTTAGCTTCTTTCAGAAAATACTACATTAACCTCCGGTACCATATGTACGGATGGAGAGTAAATTCATGGAAAGTGCTTATGTAGTTTGTTTTTTTTTACGAGGAAAAGTACTTACATAGTCGACTACCCCTATCTATGCTTATCTTCTCCAAATCCAAAGATTGAAAGTTTGGACCACAGTTACATTATGAAATATAACCCACAAATAGCTAGCATAGTTGGTGGTGAACACCGTCAGCAAGTGAGGAAAAATGCAGGAATCGAGACCTCGTCCTCATTTGACCGGCCAGCCCATTGAAAATTGCCATCCGAGCTAATCCATGCATCAATTGGTACTAGGCCCCTCTCGGTTGGACCGTGTAGCAGCTGAAATTGGTACGGAGTGCGTGGATTTCAAGTTGTCCATTGGAGATTCGATCGAGATGGCAGAAACAAGCGCTGGTACATTTGTTCCTTCCACGGATGAGCTCCAGCGTGGGCTTGCACGGGCCGAGAGCCCAGGAATTAAGTTGGGCCCATGTTGCTCGCATCTATCCGAGTGCTCTGGATGTATGGTGTATGGGCCTCGGCTATTTCTATTCCGGGGGCCCGGACGAACGGAGCAAACACGCACCGAGTGCACGGGTACATGCACGAATTAGTTTTTCATTAGCGGTTTAGGCCCAGTTTGGTTTGGTTTGGGTTAAGAGGTGGGCTAGGAGTTTAACCCACCAAATATAATCAGCTTAGAGAGGGTTAACTTAATCCAACCAAAGCATTTTAATTCCTCTAACCTAGTATTAAATTAACCCATCAAATTAGTGGAATAAGTTAACCTGGTATAACTAACTCTCCTAAATTTTGTTTTTTTAGTGCTAATCCATATAACCTGAACAAACAGTGATTTGAATTAACAAGATTTGTTGACAAATATAAAATTTAGATTAAACTAACTTAGTTAAGATTGGTTAATCCGACTATTTTAGCCCCGCAACAAACAAAGCCTTATCTGCAAGCGACGACGGAGCGAGAGAAGAGAAAGCAACGAAAATCCACGGGAGGAGCGCGGCCCACACACAAGCAACAACGACCGGTGCATGAGCCACGATGCTTCTCTACAAGACTACACCACACGTACCGGTAGAACATCAATTGCACCAGCGACAAGGTGCCTCCTGTCTAATACTTGTGTTTTTTTCTATGGTTTATATATAGTTTTTTGATTTATAGTATTTGAATTCTGTTTATTCAAGAGAGACAATTGTATGCGATTTTGACCGATATAACTAAAGTTGATACGGTCTGCACTACAGTGTTGTGGCTCTCTTAGGCGTGGGAGTAAAAGGTGAAGATCGGCCAAAAGTTGAAACTATGAAATTTTCTAATCTCAGCCGTTGGATACATGTACTAACGGACAGATTTCTCACTTAATTTTATCTTTTTCTAGTTTTTTTAACTTTTTTTGACTTTTTATCTTTTTCTTTTTTCTATATTCCTTTGTATCGCCAGTGATGAGAGAACATTTTTTATTTTTTTTTAAATTTAATTACGCCGCAAAAGCTTCCAACAACTACAGTGAAAAAACTTTAAACAATACCAAACAGTGCCTAAAACCCAAAAATTAAAAACATAAGTCAACTTAAGCACCACTTAATCGTATCACCACCACTTAAATCACGTCATATAAAAAGGCTCATGCAACCACGGCACAATTTTTTTTGCATAAAGCATCCTAACTTCACACACGTATTCCCCACCGGATCGTCGCCACCGACGGGGTGCTCCACCTCGGAACATACGGTGAGGGATGGCGAGATACAATGGTCGGTGTCGTCTTATTTCAAGCTACTCATGTGAGCACGAGCTCCAGGCAGCCATGAAAAGAAAGGGAAAGATAAACGGTGAACACTTCCGCGTCTGTATGGATAATATATAATGCTTAGAGATAATAATTAGTAATGGTCTAGTTATTTTTAGTGCTTTGTTAGTCTCTGTGCAAAACAAAATACATCCTATATATTTGAATGGAGACGGTACCAGAGATAAGGGGGCATTTCACAGCGTGTTACAGGCTTACAAGCCGTTCGACTTCCCATCTTTATTTACGTCCTGGTGCTGGGTGAACCTGGACGCACAGGAATGGAGACGGTAACAGAGATAAGCGGGGGGGGGCATTTCAGTATTTCACAGCGAGTCACAGGCTTACAACGCACGCGTTCGACTTCCAATTTTTATCTACGTCCTGGTCCTGGATGAACCTGGACGCACAGGTCGTCTACGTGAGGATTCGGTGGACCCTACACGCCTCTCCACCCTTTCTGTTTCCAACGTACAGGTTTTCCTCGCAAGAAATCGTGTGGTATAGAGAGGAACAGCTGTTGGCACGATTGGTCGCGAAAATAATGGAGACTGATTTTTATTTGTAGTGAGTGTCGTCGTGGGCCTCGTGAAGCAAACCGGCGGGCAGAAGACTCGGCTGTTGCATAGTATGATAGTAACAACTTGGAAGTAATCCTCTGTGACAACTTGCCAAACTTTTGCTAAAGAACTAGGGATGCCGCTCATTTAGGGCCTGTTTGGATGAACTAGAACTAGTTGTTAGTTAGGACTAGTTGTTAGCTGACTAGTAGTTAGCTGGCTAAAGATTAGCCTAGTCCTGTTTGGATCCAATGACTAATAAGTGCTACTATCTCAGTGCAAAGTCTGTTATACCCCTATGCATGGTGGTCTGGGAAGGTTGGCGTGGGTATCAACGTCTTTTTTCTATCCGGCTGGTCCTTTAGCCCTCATTAGCTGGGTTTGATGGACTAGTTGGCTAACAACTAGTTGGGGCTTTGGCTAAACTTTAGCCCACCCATTAGCCCTCCTGTTTGGATCCTCAAGGGCTAAAGTTTAGCAACTAGTTGTTAGCCCAAGGGATCCAAACAGGGCCTTAGACTAAAAAAAGTGGTTTATGATTGAAATTTTACAGTATCTGTTGATAGTTTATTTTGCTAATTAAAATTTTTAAAAAAAATTAAAAATAGAAAAAAAAACATGTTAGTCCATTATGGGTAATGTAAATGAATACCGGAAAAAAAGAACTGACAAAATAAAAAAAAGCCAACAAGTCTGAAAAAGACGAAAGTTAAGAATAATAAAAAATAAATCAGAAACTAGAAGTTGACGTAGAAATGAGCGGGGAGTAGGTCACCAACCCTTTTTTCCCCTCAAAGTATTGCTTTAGCAAGAAGGCAGGTTCTCCAGCAAAAAAAATATATATTAGTACATCGTTTAGACCATTGACTATAGTCATGTTGTCAAATTCGTTTCTAATAATTCATCGCAAAAAAGGGTTTTAAATAAGATGGGATTAAAAAGAAGGGAACACCTACCTAGTACATACGGTTGAACTTTTTTCTTTTCCAATTACAAGTATGACATATACATACCACCATGCATACACAATCTAGAATAGTGGAGGCTAGAGATAAATCTACGACCTCATAAAATTTCTATGTAAATATATTTGTGTGTAGTCGTACATCCATAGCTCTACCACCCTACTAAAACTGGTTCCGTACGTACAATTGAACTGAATTAGCTAGATTCGTATTTGGAGGGTTTAATTGCGTATGTTCACATTTCACTTCAAGCGAGACTGCCCCAGGGAGTACACATGGAAATTAAAATATACTGGTCATCAAAGAACTCTTTCAAAAGAAAACCAATCAGCAAAAAAAATTACTTATTTTCAAAATACGAAACGTTTGCAGTGACATGTATCTGGGTTTCCCATATTCTAAACATCTCGATGCTTTTTGTACTGTATGTGTCCCACTGTTTCACAAGAGAATCGATCGATTTCTTCGTCCAGAAGATGCGTAATTCTAACTGATGTGGCATGTTGTTTGCCTAGTTGAATGCCAACTAGACGTTTTGTAAGTCATCTGTCGATTACACTAATACCATTATCTCCATGTTGTCTATAATTTATTTGCCTTAACCAGTTTCTTTGGAATGAGAAAGGAGCAGAGTGGACTGATCGATTCGTGCTCTTGTAGTTTGTGCAGGCATGAACTGCCCCGAGTTCAGTAGCGTGTCCTACATACAAGTCAGCAGGATTACTCAAAGTAGCCTGGATAATTAGCTTTGAAGGAAAGATTGAAGGGCTGGATCCTGCTGCCCATGGACAGCCAGTCCAGATAGCTCTCTGGATCTGGGAAGAGGCAGAAAGGAGATTGATAAACACTAGCTGCTCGTCTCTGCATGAAGCGCACCGTCCAGAGTTCGTTTTGTCCCATTGATTGATTAGAGTATATCTTTGTTGATGCTGTGAGATACCCGAATATTACCGGCTGTTAAGGGATGAGATCCTCTAGTCGTCGTCAGCTGTAGTAGTAACGCAAGCGAATATGCGATTTTCAAGCACAAGTTGGCCATTGATGATACCCGTGATCATGTTAAGAGTTGTCAGATGTGTTCTTTAAGACATAGTTTATAATTTTTAATTATATCTTATTAATTTAATGAATAGCAATTGCGAAGAGAAGTTAAAATCGAAAATCACTGAAAAGCCAAAACGAAGAGGGCTAGCAGCCTACAGCAATGGCTGGACCTTTTAGGGTAGCTTATTTTCAGCTGTGACTTAGAATTTATGGCTATGACTAGTACTTTTTATCCTTAGCATAAATATTTATATAAATAAATTAAATATAAATAAACTATTTTAAAAAAAATTTGTCTCGATAAATCATCGAAAAAACGATGAAAAAACCATCAACTTGCGTGGTTCGAAACCGAGCTATAAACGAGAACAACTGTGCTTTTGACTTTGTCGAAGCAGGGATGGATGGTGTAAGAGCATCTCCAAGAGATACTCTATATGGCTCTTAATATTTAAATTTTAGAGTTGAAGGGTAAAAAGTAGCTCCAACAGATTTCCAAATAGACTCCCAAAAATAGAACACACCCAAAAAAATGGGCTCTCGCTCTCTACTTATAGAGTATGATCTAGGCTCTCAATACTGTTTTTCTGGTTTAGGGTATCTGTTGGAGGGAATGATTATTTTGAGACCTTATATCGTGATTAGGATCTGTAAAAAGAGATTTAGGGTGTGAATTTATTGGGCATCTCTTGAAGATGCTCTAATGCTGTGGTGGCACATGGATGCATGCTGCCGCACCCATTCTTTGGCCATCAAAATATCAGACTAATCTGCAGTCCAGCTGCTAAGGTGGTGATCATTTAATCTTGTTTTTGGTGGCTTATGACTGAAAAGCACTGTATCTGGCTAAAAAAACTGTAGCTGTCAAAGGCTTATTTAGCATAATTAAATTTAAAAAATATAAAAAATATAAAAAATATGTTAGCCCATTACATATAATACAAACAAATACGGGAAAAAAAGAATCGGCAAAAAAGCTCAACAAAAATCTAAAATTTCAGAAAAAGACAAAATTTATGAATAGTGAAAAATAAGACAAAAGCTAAAAGCTGAATCCCAACCGATCACCACCTAATGTGGTGTAATTAATGTGGTGCAGCAATTAGCAACCATAACCATAATAAAATGGTGCCATGTGGATCAAATTAAAAGAAGAGGAAAGCTACGGAGAATGTCAATTGGAATCCCCGTAGCAGCATTTTGCAAAGCGAGGTGCGCTCGTGGTCGGAAAAAAGAAGAGCAAGCACTAAGAGCAACTCCATCCCATTAGTCATTTCTCCCTCTCTATTTCCTAGGATGAAGAGGCTAGCTATTATTTTCAGCTCTCTATTTGAGTTAGCATTCCAACGGCCTAGCTATTTGAGAAGCGAGTGAGGAGGCGCTCGCCAAATCTAGCTAGCGGCCGGGAGAAAATAGCGACTCGATAAAAATGAAGAGGAGGATAAAGAACCAGTTGGAGTCCATTTCCTGAGTCATATTAGGTAAATATACAATGAAGAGCAGGATAAAAAACCGGTTGGAATTGCTCTAACAATTCCTAATTACAAACCACGAACACTCTTAAGTCGTCTTGTCAACTATACCTTTCGCTTGCATTTACCTCCTCGATCCTGATGTTGCTTTCATAATTTTCTTTCCAAGGGAAAAGCCCAGTGGGATTTATTTTTTTGTCCACGCAGCTAAAGTGATGCCAACCTTCCAAGGAAATTAAGATAAGAAGGAAAAGAATATCAGGGCGCGCAATAATCCCAGACAAAAACATTACTGTTGCTCTTGATCCCAACCTTCCGGGGCTCTGTTTGGAATTTCAAAATTTTCTATAGGAAATAAATTGTTTCTTTTAAAACTTCTATGACCCAGATATGCTCTCAATACTTGAAGCAAAGGTGTTAGAAAACTTGATTGATTGCCTAGAGAATACATGCATGCTATTGCTTACGGGTTTTTTTTTTGTTCCAAAAGTGATAGGACTATGCTAATTTCTAGGCCCATTTCTGGAAATGGGTTGCATGCGTTCTATTTTTAGATTTCTATTTTGATGCTAAGATTTAGTTATGACTTTTAAAAACGCTTATTTTTTCACTTCTGGCTTCACCAGCTACGAGTGAGGCGAAAAAAGGGCAGAAAGGCAAAAGGAATTCCATTTTTCAAACAAAAGAGGAAATTCCTTCAAAATTTGCAGCCACCAATAAACACTTTCTATAATAGATCTATTATTTTGTTGCTGCGGATTATAATTTATGGTTATGACCTATAATTTCTTGTCCTAGCATAAACTCCTGTGTAAATGAACTAAATACCAATAAATCACTTTTAAAAACTTTTTTGCTAAATTGTTTTAAAATAACAGTAAAAAAGTCTTCTTATTTATGTATTTAAGGGAAAATATCAGTTATAAGTTATAAATAAAAAAATCCATCAAATATATTTCGAGATGAGGCCGGTGAGGTCAAGAAATTTTGGAAGATAGGGGAAAAACCAAACAAATTAGGCCCTGTTTGGAATGCGGGAATTTTTCCCGATTCCTGCGGGAATTAAACTGTTTCCTGTAAAATTCCTGCAAAATTCCTGTGAAATTCCTCTGTTCCAAACAGGCTCCGCATTCCAAATAGGGCCTTAATGGGAGAATGGAAGGGAGGAGGGAGGGGTTGTTCGGTGAAGTGGGCCCCACGACATGGGCTGGTGGCCACGGGGTTGGTGAGGAGGAGGACGGGTGGCAAAAGAGGAGAGAGAGGGGAAAAAACGACAGCGACCGAGCACTGGCTGTGCGGTCGTCACGTGCATGCAAAATACTTTTCGCACGCAGGCCCTCGTACACCCACGTCCCGCACCCGCACCGCGCGGGCCCACCCGCCCCCGATGGATCCGCACCCGACGCGCGGGCCTCGCCGCTATAAATTCCGGGCTCCGGCCCGCCCCTGAGACCCTGTGCTGTGCTGTGCGTACACCCCGCCCTCGTCTTCCTCTTCGTCGTCGTCTTCCTCCTTCCCGAATAAAGGCGGCCGCAGCCCAAGGTGAGCGCTTCCCCGCCTCCCCCGCTGCGCTACCTTCTTCTCGATCGCTGGGCTCCGCTCGTGCTGGATATGGTCGCTCCCTATTTCCGTGCGTGCGGGATTTCTCGCTGGGGATGCTGTGGTGTTCTGGGGCTTTCTTTTCCCTTCCCTTTTTCGGCCTCTGTGGATGGAGGAAGGGGGGCGAGGTGGGGGGTAGTGTGGGATTCTTCTTGGTTCGCGTAGATCTCTGCTAGCCTCGGGTGGATCTGGTGTGAGGTTTTCAGATCTGGAGGCCTGGGGGTCTCGCGTCTACGGGGTGTTCCGTATGTCTGTCTGTTTGTTTCATGGTTACAGCGAAGGAAAAAAAGTTGGGAATACTATTGCTTCTTTTTTGGTGGTGTTTATTTGGGCTTATGTCTTATTTTGCATGGTAGCTGCGGAAAATGTACTTTAGCTGCTGCTGGTAGCTTTCAGCGTAATTATTTTTTTTAAAAAAAAAGTTATATCGAAAAGGAATAAAAGGAAAAAGCAAACAAAAAAGGCAAAAAAAACTATATCTTCAGAAAAAGGGCCAGAAGCTCAACCGCGCTCATTTCTAAGCTTCTCGCTTATTTTTTAATATTCATAAATTTTGTCTTTTTCTAAACTTTTAGCTTTTTTAAGTTTTTTTGTTGGTCTTTTTTTTCATATTTGTTGGTGTTGTCCGTGATGGGTTAATATATTTTTTTCTATTTTTAAATTTTTTAAATTTAATTATGCTAAATAAGGCATTTTCAGTTACTGTATAAATTTCAGTTATAGCGTCTTTCCATGGCGGTTTCGTATGGATCTAGTCGCCTGTCGGTCAGACGCGGCCTTTTAAATTTGTAAATTAGTCGTCTTTCGTGCGGTAGATTCTTAGATCTGAAGCCCACGGATCTCTCTTCTGTGATTTTTATTTAGTTCGTTCGTCCAGTAGACAAACTGAAAATTTGCGGATAAGTTTGATTTAATCCAGTAAGCTTCAATTTAAAAGTACCAATCGTCGTGCTGTAAAGAACGAATCTTTTCTTTTGTATCTACCAATTCGTAGGCGTTGTTAGCCAAGAAAACCTCCTCTCCCAACTCTTATAGTGCTTTGATCATTCTTCTGCCGTTCAATTACTAGTTTATTACGCATTCTTGCAAGTCATGGTGGATTTTTATTCTAATTCTGGACTCGTTGTTTGCACCCACAGAGGTAGATAGCTATCACCACCAAGAGAAAAAAATGGCCGCCGAGACCTTCCTCTTCACCTCCGAGTCCGTGAACGAGGGCCACCCCGACAAGCTCTGCGACCAGGTCTCCGACGCCGTGCTCGACGCCTGCCTGGCCCAGGACGCCGACAGCAAGGTCGCCTGCGAGACCTGCACCAAGACCAACATGGTCATGGTCTTCGGTGAGATCACCACCAAGGCCACCGTCGACTATGAGAAGATCGTCCGCGACACCTGCCGCAACATCGGCTTCACCTCCGACGACGTCGGCCTCGACGCCGACCGCTGCAAGGTGCTCGTCAACATCGAGCAGCAGTCCCCCGACATCGCCCAGGGCGTGCACGGCCACTTCACCAAGCGCCCTGAGGAGATCGGCGCCGGCGACCAGGGCCACATGTTCGGCTATGCCACCGATGAGACCCCCGAGCTCATGCCCCTCAGCCACGTCCTCGCCACCAAGCTCGGCGCTCGCCTCACCGAGGTGCGCAAGAACGGCACCTGCGCCTGGCTCAGGCCCGACGGCAAGACCCAGGTCACCGTTGAGTACCTCAACGAGGGCGGCGCCATGGTCCCTGTCCGCGTGCACACCGTCCTCATCTCCACCCAGCACGACGAGACCGTCACCAACGACGAGATCGCCGCCGACCTCAAGGAGCATGTCATCAAGCCGGTCATCCCCGAGAAGTACCTCGACGAGAAGACCATCTTCCACCTGAACCCCTCTGGCCGCTTCGTCATTGGTGGCCCTCACGGTGACGCTGGTCTCACTGGCCGCAAGATCATCATCGACACCTACGGTGGCTGGGGAGCCCACGGTGGTGGTGCCTTTTCCGGCAAGGACCCGACCAAGGTCGACCGCAGTGGCGCCTACATTGCCAGGCAGGCTGCCAAGAGCATCGTCGCCAGTGGCCTCGCCCGCCGCTGCCTCGTGCAGGTGTCCTACGCCATCGGTGTGCCCGAGCCCCTGTCCGTCTTCGTCGACTCCTACGGCACCGGCAAGATCCCCGACAAGGAGATCCTCAAGATTGTGAAGGAGAACTTCGACTTCAGGCCTGGGATGATCTCCATCAACCTCGACTTGAAGAAAGGCGGCAACAGGTTCATCAAGACCGCCGCCTACGGCCACTTCGGCCGTGACGACGCCGACTTCACCTGGGAGGTGGTGAAGCCCCTCAAGTTTGACAAGGCATCCGCTTAAGAAGAGGACATGAGGAGTCTCTCGCTCGCTATCTACCCCTTGCTGATACCTGCATTGCTGCTGCTGCTCCTGGATGTGTCTTTGATCAAATGACTGGTTGCTCCTCAGAAGGAAGAAGGATTTGAGTTGACAATCGCCGCGACACTCTACGCCGGTGCATAGTGATTGGTTGCTTTTTTACTAGTCGGGTCTTTCGATATCTTCGGGGTTTTTCTTCTCTTTTTTGAGTCTGCTGCAACTGCAAGAGATTTGCAGTTTGCTCTATCGGTCGTTCAGTTATTCTTTAGGTTTTGTGTAACCGCCGCATTCATAAAACTGTTTCTTTCAGTGTCAAAGAACCATATGTGATACTAGTACTCTGTTCACTTCCCAATTCCCTTTTCTTTAAGCAGTGTTGTACTTTTGAGTTTTGACCTCAGGGTATGTTCTTTTTAGCTGCGGCTTATGGATTTTAGGCTGTGTGTGCGAGAGATTACAGAATAACAGAAACTCCCGTGCGGTTTTTGACGATATAAATGAAGTCAGTAAAGTATGTACTACAATTAACTAATAGATTTTATCTTGAAAATATATTCCGTTTAAAAGTTAGTTACTGTAGAAAAACTGAAAAGCTTTTTTTAGAAGCTGAAAAGAACATGACCTCAGTTTTGAGAGGGAAAGGTAAAGTTCAGTAAAATTGGCACTCCGTTTCTGCAATTGGTAGCTGTGCGAGTGCTGAGGGGTTAATCTGTTCGACCCATCGGAACATTTGGATTGATTTATTAATCGGAATTTACCCAAAAATTTCATTCACTATGAATCCTCTCACCCACATTGTCTCAATCGTGAACATTGGTCATGTTCGGTGGAATCGAGGCTATCAGTGAACAACCGACAGGCTTCTTTGCAAGTTGTGCACACAATTTCTCGGCAACCTTAACACGCTTTTGATGGAAATTGGATTTGTCTCGAATTATTGGCACCATTAAAATGCTCTGGCCGTCTCCATTCTGAGTATTGGTTGTCCACTAGAGAAGAAGATGAAGATGCAGTCTCAATTTCTAGGTTCCCTTAAAATGCATGTGGTGTGCAAGATGATGGCCACTGTTTCTGTAGGCGGCATGTGGTTTCAAGAAATTTGGACACTGTTGGACCCATAGCCCACCGAAATTCCATTTTTGACCCCCCAAAGCAAAAAATTCCAAAAATGGACCCCATTTGAGCGCGCGTTTACGGGAGGCTGCCACGTGGCCACTGTTCATCCGGTCGTGCGGTCAGCGACCGCACGACCGGCCTGGCGCCGCGCCCGAGCGCACGATCACGCGCCGAGCGCGCGACCGCGTCGCCGCACCGCGTGAGTGCCCCGCCCACCGCGCGACCGGCCCGCCCACCGCGCGTCCCGCGCCCGCCAGCGCGCGTCCCCGGTCCCGCGGTCGCACGAGCGCGCGTTTGCTCCCCCGACCGCATGTCCCCGACTGCAATACTCGTGAATATTTGTATAGTTTCGCAATTTTGTAGTTATAAACTGAGAAAAAAATAGATAAAATTACAATAATAATTTATGTTCATTGTTAGTTGCAGATGTAAAAAAAAATTGGATAAATATTTTTTAAAAACGATTAATCATAGAACGATCGTTTCGTAAAGTGGTAAGTGATATTTAGGGTTTCGTATGGTTTTTAGGTTTGCAATCACCATGTTATTTGTATGTTTTGTCAATTTTGTAAATGTAAACTCGGAAAGAATCTGACCAAGTAGTAATAAAAGTTTATATTCATTATAACTTGTAGATGCCAATAAAATTTTGGTAAATTTTTTTTAGGAACAATTGACCGTAGAATGATCGATACAAATAGTGGTAAGTGACTTTTAAGGTTTGCTGTGTTTTTAGGGTTTGCAATCTCCGTGATTGTTTTCAGTTTTGGCAATTTTGTAGTTATAAACTGGATAAAAATCAGATAAAGTTGTAATAAAAGATTATGTTCATTGTAAGTTGTAGATGCATAAAAAATTTTGGTAAATTTTTTGTAGGAAAGATTGACCGTAGAACGGTCGATACATAAAGTGGTAAGTGATATTGTGAAGGTGAGTAACATGGAATGCGATACATAAATTTTGGTACATTTAATATTGTTAAATGAGGTGCTACGTGAATCATGGAATGCGAAAATACTAGATATTAAATTTCATAATACAGTTGGGAGTAACATGCCGCGTAGATTTTTATTACATGCATAACATATAGCATGATATGCGACTAACCCACCCAACTGCTAGTACGACCTACTGTGTGGACCGGGGCCACTTTCCCTTCCTTGCCCGCTCGGCGTTGAACTCCTCCGCGGCCTCTTTTGCCTTAGCCGCAATTTCCCTCTTTCTCTCGCGCTCCATCTCGCGAGCCTCCCGATCCCTACGCGTGCACGCTTCAAGATGAGCTTGCGTCTCGCGCTGTATACGCAGGGTGTGCTCGTGCTTGCGGCGCTCCTCCTCCAGCAACTCCTTCTCCTTTGTGACATTCCACTCCTCGAAGTCGAGGGTCCATTGGTCCTCAGGGTGGATCTCAAGATCGATCCATTTGCGGTAGGCACATAGGGGCTCCGGAGACTGTAAATAAAAGAGAGATATTGTTAGTGCGTGTTGTGAAGGAGAAAAGGTAGGGGAAAATGGTGCATGTGGTCGTTACCGGCTGCCGATAGGTTGCGGTGTCAAAACGGCGGTTGGGGTAGTCACTGGAGTAGTTTGCGCAACCCCAGTACCGCATACCTAGACTGATGCGGTGCTTAGACTTGAAGAACTTGCACACGTCCCCGCACCAACAAAGGGGAGGTGTCTCCCCCTTAGGTGGTAGTTGTGGCGAACGCTCGGTGGGGACGTCCGGGATGGGGTTGTTGCTACGCGGGCGCTCTGGGGGGGACCTTTCATCGTAGCACGATGGGCTTGTTCTACTCGGGCCTGTATCGCCCTTATTTTCTCATCGCGGGCGGCATCGCGGGCTGCAGCTGACCGTGCTATGTCACGGGTCTCCTCCCAATCCTTCACCATCTTGTCCCATTGCTTCTTCTTGCCTTTGTCCATCCCGGTTGGGTGAGGGAAGCGCGATGGAGTATGGGGTTTGGATGTGCAATGTTCGCTGGGAAATGGAATGCATACCAATTTATAGGGGCCGTTTTGTCTCTACTCATACGTGTAAAGATGGTCCGCGTGGTCGTAGCAGTGAGTAAAGATGGGAGTGCTGCGATATCACTGAAAAAAGGCCCCTGTTTTGTCATGTCACTGCCCAAAGCTGGCATCTTTTGTCATCCCACTGAGCAAAGCTGACCTCTTGTTGTCTTGTCACTGAGCACAGCTGCCCTCTTTAGTACTGTCCCTGCCCAAAGCTGGCATCTTTTGTCATCCCACTGAGCAAAGCTGACCTCTTTTGTCATATCACTGAGCAAAGTTGCCCCGTTTTATCATGTCACTGCGCAAAGCTGGCATGTGTTGTCATCTCCCTGAGCAAAGCTGCCTCGTTTTGTCATGTCTGTGAGCACAGCTGCCATGTATTGTCATCTCACTGAGCAAAGCTTGCCTCTTTTTGTCATTTCACTAAGGACAACTGCTCTCTTTAGTAATGTCACTGCCCAAAGCTGGCATATTTTGGCATCCCACTGAGGACAACTGCTCTCTTTACTAATCACGAATTGGCTATACTCATGCCTTTTGGCATTGTTTAGGTGTTTAGCTCTCGCCAATGGCCTCTTATCTCTAAATACAGAGCATCAGTGCACACTCAGTCACCCAAGCTAGAAATGATGTCCTCCTTATTCAAGCCACGGGGAACCGAAGATGATGGCCTCATTCGGTAAGAGGTGTTATTTGATCCAATATTAAAATTTATTTCATTGTCAATATTATGTACATCTGTCCCGGTATGCATTTTATGCTTTCTTATGTAATACCTTTTGAATGTGATGTGTATCATTGCACTTGGGACTTTCAGGGAATGACTTATTGACTTTGACACTAGCTCAGGGACTGAAAATGGATAATTGATGAGATAGGCTCGTCCCCTGAAGACCTGCAGGAATTTGTGCATTCACTCTCTTACGTGTACGTAGAAAATTGTACCACACGTCATTCTGCCAAGTTAAAGTATTAGCCTAATATGTATATGTCGTAATGGCCTAGGCAGAGTCATCAAGCAGCTCGGTAGGCGGTAGCTCAACAGCAGCCCGTTTTGTCTAGTCACTGAGCAAAAGCTGACCTGTTTTGTCTAGTCACTGAGCAAAAGCTGACCTCTTTTGTCATGTCACTGAGCAAAGCTGGCCCTTTTTGTGAGGTCACCTCAAAAGCTGGCATGTTTTGTCTCCTCACTGAGCATGGTGTGGGGTCAAGATTTGTGTTGTCTGTGGTCTTTGTGCGTGAGGCTACCCCCCACACAGCCTATAAAACGGAGCCATCCCTCACATACTCCCTGGCCATGTTATCAGTCACCTCCTGAGTTAGTTGTTCACAATCTTTGTAGTTTTATTTCGTGCTCACTCCCCCAGACTAGGCAATGAGTCAGCTCAGCACGTCTTCATGGGCACCCACGGTGATGTGCCCAAATTGCAACTTGGTGGTTAGACGTAGGACATCACAGACGGCCAAGAATCCCGGGCGACACTACTACAAGTGCCCCAATCACTCGGTGAGTCATATTGTGAACAATTCATTCAAATCGTGGTGGTATGTTTAAAAATCTTCTTGTCATGGAATCGCAGGAAGCTCATGGTGGTTGCCGATTCTGGGTGTGGGAGGATGAAATGGGAAATAGGAATGACAGTGTTCGTCGTGAGAGAGTTGTCGTGGGGGGTTGCGACCCCGTCGGGATGCAGCATCGTTTCGACAGACTAGAGTGGAAGATAAATTTAATGTTGTGTGCTATTTTGTTTCTTGTGTTTATTGTTATCCTCAAGTTGTAGTGCTGGAGGTTATCCTCGTGTATGTTCGCAATGTTTTATGCTATCTTGTCGCAATGTACTAGAGTGGTAATGTTTTATGTACGGTTGTGTTGTATTTTAGTTCTTGTGTTCGTTGGTGTGTTGGTGGTTGTACTACTTGCTACATGTCATGTACGTGAAATGTATGAGTTGTTCGTGTTGTCTTTGCCTGATGCCTTCTCCTCGTATATGATGGTAATTTTTATGGAATTTTTTGTACGGATAATCCCTTTTTTATTTGATATATACATTGGTAAGTGATATTTTTATGTTACTAAGAATTAGTGTACCAAGAGTATGTTAATATTGTTAAATGACTTGCTATCTGAATCATTGAATGCGAACACACGAGATAATAACCTTATGTGAATAGAAATAAACTTCATAACATGCTGCGTACAATTTTATTACATGCATAACATATAGCATGATATGCGACTAACCCACCCAACTGCTCGTAACATTTTGTCTACTGGGTGTAGCGTGGTTGTTTCCCCTTTTTATCGCGCCTTGAAGATGGCTCCGCTGCATCCTTTATTTATCAGAGCGTGTATCCTGTATTTATGAAACAACAACGAAAGGTGACATGAAAACTCACTGGAAAGGATACATGCCTATGACGTGAACACTCACTGTAAAGGCTACAGCCTACGCCCCTATTTTGTTGGTTTCTGTAGCGATAGGCTTTTCAGAGTAGCAATAAATGTTCCTATGTAGGCTTTTCAGAGTAGCAATAAATGTTCGTATGAAGGCTTTTCAGATCGTAGTCTTTATGTAGGCAGTTTAGATGGCATGTGTTGTCATCTAACTGAGCAAAGCTGCCCCGATTTGTCATATCACTGCATAAAGCTGGCATGTGTTGTCATCTCACCGAGTAAAGCTGAGCGCTTTTGTCTTGTCTCTGGGCAAAGCAGCCATCTTTTGTCCCGCCATTCGATATAAATAGCACGGTAGAGGTCCCATGAAGTTGTAGCTAGAAAACCCTGTAAATCGAACAAAGAACATACCATGGCGGAAGATGAGGGGCCAGTCGGATATGGGTCACCGAAGGAAGACCTTCCCTTGGAAAGGAGGGAGATGTTCGGACCACAGTACCGCTTGCTACCAAGCCGGCGTGCGCAACCAGCGTGGCCGAAATGCAGACACAATGAGTACATGGTCGTGCAGGTCCTGGAAGGGCCGAACGATGGCGGGCGCCGTTTCTTCCGATGCCCACGCTCCGGGGTACAAATTACTAATAGTACATTTTTTATTGCTTATGGACCCTCCATGTTTACTGTCATTTTTCGCAGATGGCGAAATGCGACTTCTCCCGCTGGATCGACCCTCCTCATGAACGGTATATTGACCGTTATGTGGGTACTTTATGGGACCGAATAATGGACTTGGAGTACCGAATGGAGACTCTCAATGAGGAGAACAATGAGCTCCGCCAACAAATGCAACGCGAGAGGGGAAACGAGGAGGTTGTCAACATAGGAAGCTCTTATGATCCCACATGTTGCTGCGCGAACCCGAGCTGCATATGTGCGTGCCACTACCACGATGGCCAGCCCCGTCCGAGGCGGCCCCCTCAGCAGTTCTCCATGTGGGTGCCACGAGGCTCGTTTGGCATGTAGGCCACGAGGGTACGGAATGTGTTGATGCTGTGCCAGTAGGACTGTTGTGTTGATGTTTTGGGTGTAGAAGTTTGCATAAATTCTGTCTGTATGTGCAATGTATGTGTTGTTTCGTGTTGTAAGTGCATGACGCCTTCATTTTCTGTGACCTTCATATTCTGTGCCCTCTTTCCATAACGATGTAATGTGCAACGTTGTTAAGCATGTGATGAATTGGTTGTTATGTACGTGGAGTTGTTATCACAAGGCAAAAAAAATTGTCGTCAAGCTTTGTCTTCTCCCGCTACCCCGTGTTGTCATCTCTCAGTTGGTTGTACGCCGTACTAAATCAAAGAACTTAGAGCAACCCTTTTATACTGGAAACCATCTTTGAACATCAAACCATCAAGCACTTGAAAAACATCACAAATATTACAAAAGCACAATTTAAAAAATTCATTCATCGTCTCGTCGTCGCCGCCTCGTACGGCGCATATGATCCTCTGAGAAGGTGAACCTACTAGGGGAGCGGGGTGCATCGCGAAGATCGTAGTGCGAGGGGTGTGGCCGAGGCGGCGGTGGGTACAACTCTGTGGACAGTTGCGACGGCTGGTCATAAAGCATAGAGCTCACCCAGTCGGAGGAGGTGCCTACGTCCTGCTTAGATGGTACAACTGAATTAGACAATGGAAAGTACGAAAATTGTTCATAATGAAATACACACGTTTAGTGCATACCGGGGTATGTGGCTGGTGAAATGAGGATGTCGACGGGAAGTCCCCCATGTACTCGTGCGATGTCATGCCTTGATAGGTCGGCACAACCCACCTGTCCGGGTCATATAGGTTGGTCTGCACCTGTCCCGGGAGATACGAGGGCATCTGCCCCTCTGGTTCGTCCGGCGAGTCACCGCCGCTGTCTGGAGTGGGCCCCCGTCGTCCTGGAGAGCGCGGTCACTCGTCCGTCGGCCTCCGTGATGACGATGCCCGTTGCGACGTGCTATCCCGTCGCAATTGCTGCAAGACGAACATGTCGTTAGACATAAATGGTAAATGAGTGCATGAACAGATAGTTGCGAATTGTCGAACCGCCGGGCTGAAGCGCGTGGAGGCCGAGCGACCGTAGCTTGGCCGACTCTCGGACAGCCCCTCTGGTTCGTGCGGCGATGACGACCTCCGTGATGACGTCGCCCTCCGTAGCTGCGTGCTATCCTGTTGCAATTGCTGCAAGTCGAACATGTGCGTAGACATAAATGGTAAATGAGTGCATGAACAAATAGTTGCGAATTGTCGAACCGCCGGGCCGAAGCGCGTGGAGGCCGAGCGACCGTAGCTTTGCCGACTCTCGGACGGCCCCTCTGGTTCGTGCGGCGATGTCGACCTCCGTGATGACGTCGCCCTCCGTAGTAGTGTGCTATCCTGGCGCAATTGCTGCAAGACGAAGATGTGGTTACACATAAATGCCACTCAGTGCACAAACAAATAGTTGCCAATTGTCGAACCGCTGGGCCGAAGCGCGTGGAGGCCGAGGATGGCCGTGCTGATCCTGGTGCTGACGGAGGCGCGGAGGGAGGTGGTGGTCCCTGCCCACGTCCGCCACCGCGTGTAGCAACAACGTCATCTCGGCGACCACAACTCAAGCCCCGTATCGTACCCCTTGCCATTTCGCTGATGCTGCGCATATAGCTTACCCACCGAGATTCGGTATTGGACTTCCTATGTCGTATAGCCTCATTAGCCTCGATGTCGATACGATGTATCCGGTCCACCTGCAGTGAAACAAACAGTCAGTTCAAATGTAATCCTGCATTGCGTAATGACACAGTACTCTCGTACCGCCTCGTCGACCCGTGCCGCTAGATGACGGTCTGGACCTTCCTGTATAGCCGCCCCGTGAACAGCATGAGGTGGAGGCTGTGGGGGCTCCCCTGTAGTAAGCCTACAGCGGGTGCGTGCAGCGTACCAGTCAAGGTATGCCCTGTACGGCGCGGGGTCGTCAGGGTCGTACGGCCGTGTCTCATCCACAACCATCGTATGCGCATGGTCAGACCACATGTCTGTCCACATCCGCTGTGTGGCTCTCCAGTCTTCGGTCGCTCGCCCTCTCCTCGATTGCCTGCAAGTCCATTGAGACATTACACAATCAGTACGGTACTGACATTGACACTAATGCAGTAATTAAATTTGGGGTGTACTGACATACCGGTGGTACTCCTCCGCAAGAGGGCGTCCTGGCATGGGAGGGACATGCTGGTACAGCCCGAACTGTCTCATGACTCGGTGTGGGCTGTACGGCTCGACGCAGTGCGCGAACACCAAGTGGCAGGTCGTCATCCAGTACCTCTGATCTCGCTCGCACTGGTATGACAACCCGTGGGGGGCCGTGTTCGCAATTAACTGTGGAGACCATGGCCACCAGTCTACGTCGGCAAACGCCAGAAGCTCGAACCTCTGGTGGAAATCCGAGTACGCACGTCTCGGTCTCTCCCTGGCCCACCTCAACTGACCATGCGTCCAACGTGTACCCATTGTGGGCGCATCAATGGGGTCGTCACCACCATACAACTGCGGGATGAGGTCATAAGGGTGCACACGACGACCAAAGTCAGGCCTGCCAACGGGTAAGTGTTCCCATGACCACAACTGAAGGAGAAGGTAGCAGGCGGCTAGGATCGGCTCGCTGGCCGCGGTACGCTGCGAGGCGTCACACAAGCCTCGGTATGTGGAGCTAAGGACTGCTGATCCCCAGCTATACTGTGGCTGCTGACCAGGCCAGCCATCCGCCAAGGACTCCGCTAGCGGTATGTAGCTAGGCTGCACGGAGTCTCCAGTCGTGCTAGGGAACAAGACGTACCCGAACAGATATAGCAGGTATGCAACGAAGTGCGTCCGCACCGCGACCTCATCTGCGTCTGTAGGACAGGTCATGAAGCGACGAAGCCATCCATGTGGCACCCCAGCTGCGTTGTCTCGGATCGCATGACCGAACCGGTGACCCAGACGGACCTTCCAATCTGCTGCCTTCGGGGGTGGCACCAAAGCAGCACCACGGAGGGGTAGACCTGTAATCATCGTGACGTCCTGCAGCGTAACCGTCATCTCCCCCCACCGGAAGTGGAAGGTGTGAGTCTCCGGCCTCCATCGATCAACGAGAGCTGACAACAGTGGCGCATCGTACTGGAACCCATGCGGTAGATCCAACATGCGGGCAATGGGCAGCAGACCGGTGTCCCGCAGTAGTGGGATGTACCGAGGGTCGAGACGCCAGTTCTCTCGGGGGCCCCTAAGGACGAAGCAAGGAGGCCCCTGTGCGGGTGCCGACAACCACACATGGCATCGGTGGTGCTCGTCCCAACGGGGCTCTAGCAGCTCGAACGCCATGTCCTGCCAAAGAAGGATAACAAGTTAGTGTACATTACAACAAAATGTGCAACAAATAACAACATAACTCACAACAAATGTTATGACAGGGAAACGTACGGAATGTACAAAAACATACGTAAAATGTGCACACCAATATGACCCACACGACAAGGAAACATATGGAATGTGCGAAAATATACATAACATGGTAATGTGCAATACATAGCTACACCATCGAGCCAACAATTAAGCGTACACCTCCTGAATAACACATTACATATGGATTGTGGTTGGTACTACGGAGCGTTGCTTGATGCCGGCCTGTTTGGGCACTGACTGAGGGAGTGGCCAAAGGTCTTGCATAGCCTACACTTCGGGCGCCGAACACGATCCCCTCGCTGGCTCTCATCCATGTCGTTGCGGATGCGACGGCTTTGTCGTCTTCCACGCCCGACATGCTTCAGTGCATCGTTGGGCACCCACTTTATCTCCCCCGGCCATAATTCCCTGTAGTGCATGTCTACCCCGTAGGAATGGAACTCTGCACTCCAGGTTGCATACAAGTGCTGCATGTCGTAGTACTTGGAGATGTACTGTGTCGACGCCTGGTTCCATACAGCGCATGCCGCGTACACATGGGAGCATGGCTTGTGCAGAAGCTGGGGCTTGTTGCAGCTGCAAGATGCTTCATCACCAATCGTGCATACCTGCTTGCGCTCCCCTCTAATTTGACCCATGACATACTTCTGCCTTAGGCGGACCTCAAACTTCCTCCTTAAGCCATCAATGGGCTGAGCAATGTGGGTTCGAGCCTTCTCCATCTTCCTGTCCATGAAGGCCTGCATGACCTCAGAGTATTGCTTGTTTTCCTCAACGTGCTTCTGCGCCATCCTGGCTCTATTCACAAAGTACCCGACGGTACGGTTCCAGGTCTCGGCCACAATTGCCGTGATCGGCAGGGATCTGACGCCCTTCAATACACCATTGTAAACCTCGGACATGTTGGTTGTCATGATCCCATACCTCGCCCCACCGGTGTCGTGCAACAAAGACCACATTTTCAAGTCAGGTGCATTGGACCGAACCCATTGTGAGAATACCCCGACTCTTGTGGAGCCCCCCTCCACGGCCCCTGCTGCTGCATGCACATGCTTCGTAGCCTCCTGATCGAGCTGCCTCCGCAAGGCGTCGAACTTCCGCCTCTGGTTCTGCATGCATAGCTTCTTGAACATCTTCATGAGGTCCTTGCTACGGAACCTTCTGTGGAAGTTCGCTGCAATATGCCTCATGCACCAGCGGTTCTTCACATCAGTCCACGGGACGGGGGCCTGCGTCCCATCCTGCAACGTTCGCAACGCAGACATCAAGCCTGCATTGCGGTCGGAGATAAGGCACACTTCGGGCCTGTCTTGCACTACGGCATTCTTCAAATTGCAAAGAAACCAAAGCCAGCTATCTGTATTCTCGCTCTCCACAATTGCAAATGCCACTGGGAGTAGCTGGTCATTTGCATCGGCTGCAACTGCGGTAAGGATAGTGCCATTGTACTTGCCGGATAGGAACGTCCCATCTACGGTTAGCACTGGACGGCACCACCTGAACCCTTGTATAGCCTGATGGAAGGCCCAGAACACTCTGTCAAGAATGAAACAGTTCGGGCCCTCCGTAGGATGGACCCTCTCCTGCCTGTTTATGTAAGTGCCTGGGTTTGATTGTGCAATTTGATCCAGCATTCTTGGGACCAGGTCGTACGCCTCCTCGTACGTCCCATACATACCGTGCAGCACCTTTCGCTTCGCCCGCCACACCTTCTTGTAGCTCACTTCGTAGCCCGCCTCGTTCGCTACTGCTGCCATCAGAACCTTCGGGGTAATTGACACATCCGCCTGGACGAGGTGCGTGACCACCTCCGCAACATAACGTGATGTCATGTTGCGGTGTCTATGTACTGGCCCCGCAAGCTCGCAACTGTGATCTTGCAGCACCGTTACCCGGAACTCCGTGCCAACGCCCTTGTACCGTTGTGCACGGACTTTGCCACCACATGACCCGTCCACACACTTCACAACGTACGTGTCCGGCTTTGACTTGTGGACCCGATACGTCCGGCTTATGTTGACGGCATGTCTAGCAATAGCCTGCTGGACAGCACTCTTATTACGGAAGCACTGCCCCAGAAAGAGTGCGCCCTCGCTGAACCCCCATTCTCCCTCCTCCGCCTGTGGCAGAACTAGGGCTGCCGCTGCGATGTCGTCCAGTCTGGACGACACATACGCACCGTCCGTGGTCACAACACGACCTACCACCCCTCCAGTTGCACCTTCGCCATCCTCGTCCTCTCCAGAGCTGCCTGTGTCAACCTCCTCATCCTCCGCGCTGTCCTCTTCTTCCACCCGGTCCCCAAGATACTCATGACAGTCAATACGGGCGGCCCACCACCTGTCGTGCACACCTTCGTTGGGCTGGAAATTCTGCGCACGCCTCCTATCGTCTTCATCACCCACTTCCTCGCCCACATGTTCTCCCGCAGAAGGGTCTTCATGACCGCCGGCCACTTCATCTCCACCAGCGGCATCTGAACCAACCATGCCTGATGATTCTGCCCTCTCCACGAACTCGACATACACCATTGGCCTCCCATATATCGCAGCATCAGGATTGCGCACGACCTCCATGTAGTTCGCCCATGAGGCGTCATTGGTCACCTTCAGAAGTTGCCATATGCTCCCCCTTCCGTCATCCACCATTGAGGCATAGACTGCCTCGATCCGTAACTTATTCCTTGCGGTCTGTCGATCGAACGCTGAACGGACACACCTCCGTAGCTCAGACAAGCTCATGGCGCTCAGACCGGGTGCCCGGATCACGGTCCGCAGGCAATTTGACAGGTCCGCCCCATACGGCCCATCACGTACGAGACCACTCCCATAAAACACCATCAATTGTTCAATGCCAGCCATTGCGTACCTAACATAAGTGCATAATCAACCATTTTAGTACACAGCATGTAACAATCGTACCATCTAATTAACAGTTTCGATTAGTATATGTTTTGTATTTCTAAATCTACGATGTATTTGTAACTATTTTACTTTCAAATTGTACCATACATCAAATTAAATATTCATATCATTTTTATTTCCATACTACGGTCATTCACTAAGCACACTAATTATACAAATTATCTCTAATCTACAAATTTACCACCTACAAATGCTCCAACATAAATATTTACTTTTTCAACACATACACATTATTTACACTACAATCTTTTCTAACTTTTACTTAATATAGTATTTATGTAGCTCTACTATAACTTTCTATGACTGCTATTATATTTTATTTCTAATCTACCAAATTTATTTGTAATTTCTTTTTACCACATACCGCACTATATGTAGTTCTTCCCTAAGCGTACTAATCATATGCTTCTAATCCTACTACTATTGTTATCACCTACAATTGCTCTAACATAAATATATATTTTCTCAACATCTACACACTACAAATTCGTATTTTCCACCTAACTGAAACTACTCTACAGTACGTATGTTCACTACAAAGGAAAACACTACATACACTACAATACATTATGCCTAACATATGCATGATTTACTATACATACATAGCGTATAAAAGATTCGCATAAAATAACAGTAACACAAGATGGCTTGCTTAATTAAAGGCTAATGACATACATAAAATGATAGTTGCACGGGCACAAAACTTACCTCTTCTTGAAGCTCACGAGACGATCTACAACTTTTGTACTTGCCAAATCCGCTGATTCCAAACGAAAACAACTGAAATCTTACGGCTTTCGCTCCTCACTTTTCTTCAGTTCCATTCAGTTCCTCCCTCGCGCTCGCTCGGTCTTCACTAAAAAAAAACAAATGAGCTTCCTGGATGTCCATACACGGTGAAGCTCGGTTTTATCTCTGCATTCATCCATGAGTGAGGGGCCATGCGAGCTAGGTGATGACGCGTGTGTTACTTGTGCTGCTGGGGTGAAAAAACCAAAAAAACGCTGCTGCTTTCGGCGCACAGAGCCAAACGCGCGGTCGGGAATCAATCCCGCGGTCAAATCAACGGTCACGCGGTCGGAGGGCAGTCGCGCGGTGGGCACGCGGACGCGCGGTCCGGTCGTGCGCTCAGGAGGAGGGATGCGCGGTCGCGCACGCGGTCGCGCGGTCGGCACGCCAATGGCGCGGTGGGGAGCGGCGCAGGCCGGTCGTGCGGTCCCCGACCGCACGACCGGGCCACGTGGCGGCCTGGGGTGATCCCGCGGTGGGAAGGGGTCCAAAAGTGGAATTTTTTTGTACAGGGGGCCAAAAACGGAATTTTGGGTATTTTAGGGTCCAACAGTGTCCAAATTTCTGGTTTCAAGTCTGGATACTTTGGCCGCCCGCCCATGGCGACGGCCCTTGCCTATGCGCGACGACAGGTCAGTGTGTGCCTGCCTGCGAATCCGAAGGAGAGCAAACACGCCATGTGAAGACAGTGTCTGTCAGGTGAACAACCGGGCATGGCTTGCGCGTCCGTCCAGCATGTCAACCGTACCGTCCGCAAGGCGCTACAACACTATCGTGGTTCTCATCTTGTCGGTGGTCCGACAACGGAGTGCTGCTGGTGCTGGATTTGATGCATCCTCCTGTGTTACCAATCCGTATTGCTCTGTTGGATAAATAGTGCCGTCGAGCCATCTAATAGTCTATGATGTTGTGGACGCATTTGTGGACAAAGTGTATGAGCGGCGGCGTCTACGGCAACCAACAGCACCAGTGGCAATAGCTGGACGCGATACGGCGGCTGCAGCAAGGTCCGGATGTGCTACAGTACCATCGGCGGCAATTGAGCCCTCTGATTCTAAAAAAAAGAGCAAATTAATATAAATAACGTGGAGAGCAAACCACAATAAAGATGGGAGCAAATCCCTACAAAAATTGAGAGCACTTCAGGGGATAAAATTGAAAAGGCAAAAAAAGGTATAAGGAAATTCAAGATATTTTTGAAAGCAAACTACTACGAATTTGGAAATAAATCGAACAAAATTGGAAAGCAATTCAATATAATTTTTCAAGCAAAATCAAAACATTTCATTGAGCAATTAAAGTCTCCAGCCTACCTAGGCCTTATCGGTGGCATCGCCAATGCTCCTTAGTGGCACGAATCAAGTGCGAGGTGGCATTGCGAATAGCTCAGTTCGCCATTAGGCTAGCATGGACCGAGCTCGTCTCGACGCCAAATCACTCCATCTCATTTCCATTTTGCCCGAGCCCCTTTAGCATCACCTCATCACCTTGATCCACACCGGCCCACCATCAACGTAGTTGTCTCATGCTCGTCACCGCTGCTCAGCTCACAAATGCAGGGAATAATTGCTCATTTGCCCCACTCTTGAGTGCACTTGAAGATTTGCCCCTGTGATGTCTCACTGACGCGTGGGTCCAGGGCCCACATGTCAATGACACAAATGAGGCAAATCTTCAAAGTGCATATTTATGTATGGGGCAAATGAGCAAAACCCCCGGCTCGACGGTCTAGCAACTACGATGATAGCAAACCAGGGCCTGCCGATGCAGCGGCAATCGGCAGACAAGGATGTGTTCAATGCAAAATGCAAGACCAAAGCTTTGGAGATTTTTTTGGTCTGATACGCTGTATGTAGTGAAGAACCAGAGATATAAGTTGAACAGAGAGGCAAAAGAGATAAGGACAGAATGACCTCACCATCTATAGAGAGATTTTTTTGTCTTGTCGCATGTGCCTTGCATCGGGTGGTTGCAAACTCCAAAGCATCTTACGACTGAGCGTGTGTGTGTTTCGAAGAGCAAACGGGTGCGCGTGCAGTTTTAGACTTTTCTGTTAACATTATTGAAAAACTCGTCGTAATACCAATCGGAACCATGGAGTTGTACCCTAGTCGGTCTCTGAGTGGTCAGTAGCTTATACGATCATACAACTTCGCACATTAAATTACGTCAACCTTAACAGTCAAGTCAGACCACTGAACATAAATGCGCAGCCTAACTAAATTTACCGTTTACTAAACATGGAATTAGAACACCAAGTATTTAGTGTTTGGTCAAAACAGTCAAAGCTGGCAAGAAAGGCACGGGACAACGAGGGGTTTTGAGCGTCGGCGACGCGTCTGGCCCCGAGGCCGACTTCACGTGGGTGGTGGCGTGTGGATTCCACTGAGCTGTGCCTCCATACCGGCCATCACCAACCCCACGATCACTCCATCACTTGCAGTTGTAGGTCCAACAACTCAAGCTCATAATTGCCATCCATGAATTTTTTTATTGCAATTTGCAGCCACAATTTTCCTGCATGTAGGCCAAGGATTGCCTACTTCTTGGGGAAATGTCTGGCCTCCTTAAATCCCTCACTCAAATGAAATCTTTATAAAAAATAACTTTAGAAAAGAGAGAGAGAAATTAAAAAAATGGCAATAGTAAAAACTAATCGAATTTCTTACGCAACTGCACAGCAAGATATTATAGTTGTATAGAGATACCGTTGTTCATCTTATATAGCTGTAGCAGATCTTATATTTGTATCTGACCAATTTTCATAGTTATAACATGGACCCACCGAAATAGACTGTGTATATATCTTTTTTTCCGCTTAACACAGTAAATTCCAGCCCTTGAGAGTAAATAAGGTGTCTTCTTTTTCTTCTTCTTAATTTGTTTTAATAATAATAATAGATATATTGTCCTTGTCTTTTCTGGTAGCACTAGAGGATGATGGGCTGCCTTTTCTTCCAACAACTCGACCTCCTAATTGTCATCCATGGATATCTTTTTGTTCTCAAAATGCAAATATAATTATCAAGAATGGCAGACAAACGATGGTCTAGTAGTCTAGTACTAGCCCTTGGGAACATCTGATTTTCAGGTGATGTGGGTGAGGTGAGGGATCTGTACCACCCACGTTTTTGGGGGTATTTTCATGCATGGCATGTCAGACAAGGACTGGCCTAGTCCTTGGAGAATATCTAGCTCCCTTGAAATGCCCACATGTTTTTCATGTGATTTTAGTGAGATAACCCCAATTCCCAATAATTCGAAAATATTCCAAAAATATTCTTTGTAAGGCTGTTCAAATGAAATGTTTATTGGAAATAACTTCCAAAAAAAAAGACAAGAAAGACTAGCACTCTACTTCTTAGGGCATCTGTAGTGTATGAAAATAGAGGGTCTTAAGCCACCTTAAGGTCAACCTTATACATTACAGGGGTGACCTTAAGCAGGCTATAAGCAAAAAAGGCTTAAAGCTGGTCCTCAAGCTAAAGATATAGCCACAAACATTAAAATACAATTTTTCTTTATCTGCCAAGTGGGACCGTTTTAAGACCCCTTGAGTTATATACACTATAAGAGTCAGCCTTAAGATTTAGATGGGATCCATCTTAAGACCCTTTGGGTTATATACACTACAGATGCCCTTAGACCTCGTTTGGGCCTCTTTGGAATGCAGTACCTAAAAAACATAGGAACATGAAAAACATAGTAATTGGGTGTCATGACAAGTTGAATCCTGTAAACTACGGTTGGAAATTTCACAGGATGATGTGCTGCCCTTCATTCCCGGGGAAGCATCACAATAGTCATGTGCTATCTTTCAGAACCAGCGACCTTAAAACATGTTCTTTCCTCTGAAATATTTCTTCAGTGATGTAGACCGTAGAAGATGCAGACCACCGGTAGACACTAACTAAACCTTTTGCTAAAACTTGTGCTCCCTCGTAGGAAGATGCTTACACTAATTTCTGAACACGCATTGACGTGTGAAGCACTAACGAAGTGATGGTTGCCACGAAGAAGGCGAAAATACGGGAGGAGGAAGGGAAGGCAGAAGCTGAACTGAACTCTTTCTGCATGCGATGCTACTGGGAAGGTTGGTTTGGTGGCGCTCCTACTTCGGCCTCAGGTTGAATTGAACTACCCCGGAAAGGTGGCCACATACAGAAGGGTCAACACGGCCTGGAGCGAGTCGTTTGACTGCAAATGCAGCCTCACTGTTTAAGACCATGTTATAAACAACCTTTTGCTTTTAGCTTTTAAAAACCTATTTTTGAATAGTCTTTTTAATATGCTTTTTATAAACTGTTTGTAGAAGTCACTGTATGTACCATTTTGAACAGAGTGGCTTGTCAACACGATTGTACTCAGAGGCTTTGAATATCTGGACTTCCATTCTTTGCCCCTGTACATCAAGTATGTGCTCATTATCAAATGACAAAAAAACACAAGGAGCAAGATGCTGCATGTATAGAAGCACAGAGTTTAGCTGAAGGGATAAGAAAGTACATACAGGATTCACTTCCATTATCCGTAATGACATGAAAACAGAACAAATGTGTGGAAATGAATGCTCTTAGTTTTGCTCCTATCTTTTTGTAGTCGCTTGGATTCAACCCCTCGCAGCCAATCTTCACCAGGTCATTTCCCTCGAAAGCACCCCGAACATCCTTTACAAGATTAATATATGTTCATTTTTTGCTGCAAGATAAAGGAACAAAAAACGAGATGCATCAACAGTAGCATGTGTTTATTTCCATGTTACCTTCAACACGGAGTAAGAAGCACATAACATCTACAGTCTAATTTACATGCCAGTAACTTCTGTAGATCTATAACATGTTCCCTTCAACATACAGTGGACAAGTAGAATACATATCATAGCATTAGCCAGTAGCCACATGTCTATTATCTGACATGCTCGTCATAAAACCTTGCAAACAAATACAAAGCGAAAGCCAAATGAGGAACCATGGGCTAAAGGCACTTCCTTGACAATTAGTTCGGGACTCATGAGTCATGACATTTAGTTAGGCTTTAAAGGGGTTGCATTGCAATGCCCCAATTCGCCGTGGACCGCGTGAGCGCCTACGGGCTCGCTTCCACCGTTCCGTGAATGGGCCGAGACGGAGTGGGCCGACTGTTGCGATAGTTGGCGACATGGCCGCTACCCGCTGGCTACCTCAGTAGACCTTGCTAATACTATCGTAGACTGGATTGAAAATACATGAGCTAAGTATTTCTTTACATCCCGAGCTAAATCCTACTCTGTCATGGGTCTAATTCCACCCCTCGGTAATGTACAATTTGGCATTTTCTATTTAAAATTTTCGAAAGAAAAATATAAGCATGTAAATGGCAATCTATCAAAGTGGCTACAGATGCAGTCTGTATAAATTTTATTCGTATGCTTCAAACTATTTAAGTTTGATAAGCGTTTAGGTCGCCAATACGAAAATGGTACGCATGCGTTTGTCTCACAAAACACATCTATATACTGTAATTTTACTATACTCTAGACTAATCTACAAAAGAGATTAGCTCATCTTTTGATTGCTAGTTCAGTGATGTAACACAAGTTTAGTATGGCTATTCTATTGGCTCACGGTGAAAGCCCAAGCTACTTTACAACCGAGAAGGGGACGCCAACAATTAGGAGATCGATTTTCGAGATTCGGTTGCAAAAAACAAAACTGTGAAGCCCGATGATTAGGGGTACAAGCAAGACGGATTATTTCTGTCCAACCGACCGATCGAAGATTTATAGAATAAATACAAAAATAATAAATAGATATAGGATAAATAATATTTATGGTGTGATCATTTTAGCTTATTTTGAGTGGCTTATGGCTGAAAAGCACTGTAGCTGGCTGAAAAAATACTGTAGCTGACAGAGGCTTATTTAGCATAATTAAATTTAAAAAAATTTAAAAATTTAAAAAAATATGTTAGCCCATTACATATAATACAAACACATACGGGAAAAAAGAACCGGCAAAAAAGCTCAACAAAAAACCAAAAAGTTCAGAAAAGATAAAATTTATGAATAGTGAAAAATAAGCCGAAAGCTAAAAGCTGAACCCGAAATGATCACCACCATATCCGCTCTGATTGCATACTGGCGATGCTCATGGTCACGTCCTTGAACCTTGCGCCCCAATGCCTCATCAGTCAGACAATCACCGTCATCTTACTAGACATGGTCGCCCCAGCCGGTGCCTCGTATGCCACCACCATGCAGCGTGAGACACCGTTGGGCTGCGCAGCACGCCACAACATTAGCCTCCATGTGTTAGCCGCCTAAACGTGGTATTGTTAAGAAAAGGTACGTGCCCACGGTGCCGCTAAGCGATTAATCAAAATTTGACAAACAATTACATGTTCTAAATATTATATTATTCATATTGAAACTAGCTAATTGTCACTGATGAGTGAAATAAGCTGTTAGTCTTCATTAGCCCCAACCAAACAAAGAAAGTACTGTGGGTGCACTATTACCCTTCTATGCATTACTGAATTCTCATTTCTTTGCAAGCAAGTGCATGGAAGTACGTGCGTGGTCCCTTTACTTTCCATCCAAGGTATCCCTCGGTTCCTGCATAAATGTGTGATTAAAGGCTTGCTCCAGATGATTTTAACTTTTGATTTTTTTTGACGTTCAACTTATTTAAGCTAAAAGCCATTTGAAATATATCGACTTCTAATTTTGATTTTTTTTCTTTTTCTCCTTATTTATTTGCATTGTTTGTGACTATAACAATTTTTCCAATTTTTCCATAGAAAAAACCAATAGTCATTGTAGTACAATTTCAATAAAAATTCATAGCAAATAGAAGCTAGTTAGAGCAAGCCCAAAAGGAGACCATATGTATATCAAGGTGTTTACAGAGGAATGTTGTGCAAATACACGTGTACGCGCGTTTTTTACACAACTAACATTTGAAAAAACCTTAATTTTATTTTTAGCCACATGCGTGCGTAGGTACGTACACAATTTGTTCATTATTCAGAGTACTAGCAATCACGTAGATGTAGGTAGATATATATGGACGATCGAGGTAGGTCAGTCTCTGGTGCAACCTAGCTTGCGACTTGCCGCGAATGCAAAGCTAAGCAACCAACCAACCGAACGATCGAGTCCTAAACTTTGGTTGATTGGTCTTCATCGTACTTGGCAGTGTCACTACTAAAAAACAGATCATCCCTCACGGTTAAAAACCGTCAGCAAAATACAAAAAACCGTCAGGTTAATAATCCCTCACGGGTTCCCGTCAGGAAAATCCCGTCAGGGCTGGCTGGAAAGGAAAATTCAAATTTGGCTGACGGTTGCCCGTCAAGAAAATATAACCTCACGGTTTCACCCGTCAGGGAAATAAAACCTCACGGTCCGTTAACCGCCCGTGAGGAAAATGATTTAACCTGACGGGAATAACCGCCCGTGAGGAAATTGATTTAACCTGACGGGAATAACCGCCCGTGAGGAAAATTGATTTAACCTGACGGGAATAACCGCCCGTGAGGAAAATTGATTTAACCTGACGGGAATAACCGTGAGGAAAATTGGCACAAATGCCAAAAAAAATACATAAAGTTCTCAGCTTCTTGCAATCTAGAAAGTGATACACATGCATTTGTTACTGGTTTTTTCTTGTCTACATCTTCTATTTCATCAAAAAAGTCGGTGCACTAACAATAAGTGTGTCACTGATGAAACAATATTTACAACATTGAAGCTCATAATTAAATGGAGAGAGTTGGTACTTCATGCGACACCATGTCGTTACCAATGCGCCCGACAATACATACACCTCTAATAATTTTTGGATAGGTAAAAGCCCACTCAATAGCATTTGGCGATGTCGATTACCTAAATAGAAGTACAAAATGTTAAAAATTAAGGTGTGTGCAATAATGTTATGCGGCATCCTGCTTCTATGGTTGTAGTTAACATGCCATTTGTAATGTACACCGGAAGCATCAAAATGTTCCTCCCAGAGTGGGAAGAGCAATTAACAGGTTAGTAATGTGTTGACAAATGACAACAAAGAATATATAGCCCTAGTATAATTATTAACTGCTAGAAAAGAAGAACCCATAGACCGACCACAAGTAATCACTCCCTGCTAGTCTGTTCCACTCCCTGGATAAAGAACAATCTCAAGTAAGCAGCTTGTCCAATATGTTTGCAACGGTTTCAGGCTCACCCATCAAGGATACACCTACAGAAAAGAATTGGAAGCTGCCTCTGATCAAACTCCTCGTCTTCATACAAGCTCTCACTACAGGAAAAAGGAAACAATTGGATACAAATTGGAAACAATTGTACCAGATGGAGTATAGAAAAAAGCCGACTATCGGATTTGAACCGATGACCCTCGCATTACAAATGCGATGCTCTAACCTCTGAGCTAAGTGGGCTTACATAACAGAAATAGTAACAACATTGCATATTGACATTGCATATTGACTTAAACATTGCATATCAACATTGCATATTGACTTAAACAAAGGACAATATGTAAACCTGCATATCAAATAATAGCTCTAACATTGCATATCAGATTATCTGTATTACATGCATGATAGCACTAAACTAACCATAGACGAAAAGAAACAGAATAGTTGCCAAGTTTCATTTCTTTAAATCAGAAAAGAAATCATTGTTACAATCAGAAGACAACAGTTACCACATACAACTACAAAGGAATGCTTTCATAGTACTGAATTAATGATTAATTCAACAACATGGCTAGCCAACAAAACTAATTAGAGAAAGGATTCTGATTAAATGTTGATCAGAAGACTACCGATAAAATTCTCACAGATCCAAACAATGTAAGCTACCTAATCCACCAATACAAGATGCAGTACTATAACATGAATACAGGAAGCAAGACCACAAGCACAAATCTGCAGACACCAGCACACTGAACTTCATAAACATCAGTGGATACTAGAGAGCAAACATGGGAGGGGAGGAGGGCGGGAGCGTGGGCTGGCGAGGAGGGTGGGGGCGTCGGCGCCGGGGGTTGGAGATGGTGAGGGCAGAGGGAGGGGAGGAGGCGAGGGCTGCGCGGCGGCGGAGGAGGGAGGGGAGGAGCGAGGGCGGAAGAAATGGGGGGAGCCGCACGGGAAACATGGGAGGAGGGTGGAGGCGGCGGGATCCGGTCGGAGGCCTGGGGCGGCGGCGGCGTCCGAAGGCGGCGCGAGCGCGGCGGTCGGGAGGCGGCGCCGTGAGCGCGGCGGCCGGGAGGTGGCGGCGACCGGATCTAGCCGGATCCGGCATGGGCCGAGGTGGATCCGGAGAGGGGCGAGCAGATCCGGCGGCCGAGGCGGGCGAAGGCCGGCGGATCGGAGGAGGTGGGCGATGGGATGGGGTGGAGGAGGCGGGCGAGGGGATGGGGTGGAGGAGGCGGGCAGGCGGATGGGGCGGAGGCGGGCGAGGGGATGGGGTGGAGGAGGCGGGCAGGCGGGCGAGCAGATGGGGCGGAGGAGGCGGGCAGGCGGGCGAGGGGCGATGGGGGCAGGCGGATGGGGCGGAGGCGGGCGAGGCCGGATGGGGGCGCGCGGGCGAGGGGCGATGGGGGCGGAGGAGGCTGCGAAAATATCGGGATCGGGCGGGCTGGACGAGGGGAATGGGAAATTTTAGCTAGGTTGGCTGGAATTAACCTCACGGTGATAAATAAGTCCGACAGGAAAATAAATTTTTGCGACGGTGATGTGTGGACCCGTGAGGAAAATTGATATCCCTCACGGTCTATACGGGCCCGTCAGGAAAATGAAAGTATCCCTCACGGTCTACGTGGGCCCGTCAGGAAAATTAAAGACCGTGAGGGATGATCTGTTTTCTAGTAGTGTGTACAACGGCAGAGGAGGATCGCATGGAGTTTTCATTCCTATGTGCAATTGCGCATGCTTATAGCCAGTGAAAATGGACAGCTTAGCAAACGCAGTATATGCTTATGATCGTCCAATGGTCCAACGTAGATTTTGTAGGCAGGATTTTATAGGGTCAATTCTCTAAAATATCAAAGGCTTCTACATAAATTCTTGTAAGTATAGGTTGTTTCTCAGATTGATTAGTGAGTTACTTTTATGGTGTGCTGCTTATACACAAGCAGACCTACCCTTGAGTATACATTAAGAGCAACTCCATCCCAATAGTCATTTCTCCCTCTCTATTTCCTAGGATGAAGAGGCTAGCTATTATTTTCAGCTCTCTATTTGAGTTAGCATTCCAATGGCCTAGCTATTTGAGAAGCGAGTGAGGAGGCGCTCGCCAAATCTAGCTAGCGACCGGGAGAAAATAGCGACTCGATAAAAATGAAAAGGAGGATAAAGAACCGGTTGGAGTCCATTTCTTGAGTCATATTAGGTAAATATACAATGAAGAGCTGGATAAAGAACCGGTTGGAGTTGCTCTAATAAGCAAAGCATGCTTCTGCTGTGCTATTTTTATGTGCGCGAAATCTAACATGCGCCTAGGCGGACGTTTGCCTTAGCGTGCATTGGTTTCGTAGTCATTGGATGAGTGACAATGCATAGATGAGTGAGGTGAGAGATAGATATATTGCCTTTCGTCGCGCGGTTGTTGTTTCTTTAGATCGAGGTGGGGTCTTTTTTTTTGGAACCGTTGGTGCACGTGACCGCACATAGAAATGAAACACATGTGTCATGACAGGTGGAGCCAATTTATGTGGGCCCAGTTCATAGGCAAGGCAAAATGGTTGGTTGTGTATACACACTTCTGCGATCACGTTTTTCTTTTTCTGAGATTCGATTGATTTGTTAGGCCAATCACATGAGCGGACCATTGATCATTCACGTTGGGATCGATCACAAGGTAAGATAATGCTAAATAACTATGCATAGGGCTTTGCTGAATTTTCGTGAACCATGTAGCAACGGAGCACTTAGGGGCATCTCCAAGAGGTACACTTCAGTTGTCTCTAAGTTATGCCACATCAGCAAAATCCTACCTGGAGGAGGGAGAATGGGTAGAGAGAAGAGAAGCTGTGGCTTCCTCACACAACAATCATGGCGCGCGAACCAAGAGATGAGTATTGCATGTATTTTCAACTATGACCAAAGGAGTGAGATGTTCACATGTGGTGGATCCCACCATCTCAAAAAGCTACATCACAGATAGGTATCGTCAATGAGCTTGGTTGTTATACGAAGACTCAATTCCTTATTCCCTTTGTATATTGTTGTGCACATCATCTTTTTGTGCAATACTTGTAGTCTCTATCGGGTGGGTCCAAATTTGTAGCCTCACCTCCCATGCAATTAGGTACAATCCTCTTTTTCAACCACACAACATATACATTAGTCTCTAATGGAAGTAGATGAAAACTTATATAACATTAGGTGGTAATTTTTTCAAAGCGGATGCTAACTTCAGGTGCAAATGATAGTATTTTTTAATGTAAACAAAACCCATAAATTGGACTTAGGCTAATATTTTTTTTGAACTACAAATGATAACTTAAGGTGCAACTGATGATAAAAATTATGAATATAGGGAGCTGAATTGCATTATTCGCTTCTTAAAAACAATCCATCATGACTCAACAGCGGAGAAACGATTTTTAGGCTAATAATTTATTAAACATGTAGGTGGTAACTTAAGGTATAACATATGTTAATTTTTTGGATTCTTTTAAATTAAAATAATAATAATTTCTGAACTTAGGATGATATCTTGTTAAAACTGCAACTGATAAGACTGATAGTAAGTTTTGAAGGTTCGGGTTTATTTTTGTGTTAAGAGTGATGATACCATAATTTTATGGTAAATTTAGAAAATAGGGCGGTGATTTATTAAAAATGTATATGATAACTTAGGTTGAACTAATGGTAAATTTTAAAATGTTTCAAACTTATAGAAATTATGATAATTTTGAACTTAGGGAGATAGTTTCTTAAAACTATAATGATAACTTAGGGTTTAAATGATGGCAATTTCTAAACTTTTCTCAAATTTGTAAACTGATGGTAATTTTAAACTTATGGTAGTGATTTGTTAAGCTATTGGTGGTAACTTAGGATTTAAGTGATGGTAATTTATGTGACTTTCATCTGGTAATTTATTAAAAATCTAGATGATAATTTTTATTTGTTTAGTTGTAATTTTGAATTTCTTGAGTTGCATAACATAATTTAGTGGTAAATGTTAGGAATAGAACACCAAATATTTCTAAGGTAATTCCATAAAAGAAAAAAGTGAGTGTTCTATAAGAATAAATAGCACCTATGTGCTCTATAGTAAATCACATTAGTGATTTAAGATATGATGACTTTCCATTAATTAATTTGTTGGCAATTCTATTTGGGGAATTTGTGAAGTTGCTATTTTGTTTGAGAATGGTTTTTCTTGTATTTTTATGAGCAAAATTGTGTGCACGTGGTTTAATAATTACCTCTTGAACTGGTCTCTTTTTTTGGGTTTATCATCCGTATAAGTATCCCAAATCAAGCCGATCATTGTCACGTGTGGACTAAGGTCATGTTTCAAATAACTTATATCTTTTGGCTTTATAAGCCAACTTTTGAACGGAGTAGTTTATTAAGGTAATTTCTATAAGTTATGTATAGGAGTCACCGTAGTAGCCGCTTTGAACGAAGTGGCTTCTCAACGCGAATGTCACTTACTCAATCTCTCTCACAATCAACCAAAACCCACAACGCTTTTGAACAACGAGTCTCTAGCGGGTTTGCGTGAGAGAAGTGGACATTCTAAATCCTACTTTTTGAGCAGTATTCTATATTTTTCTCCTTAACAAGAGTATCATTAATATCAAAACAAATAAAAAAATAAGTAACATCTATCTACCATTTATCATACTTTAAAAATTGTACAAATCACTGGTGACGAAAGTACTCCCGAACTTTTTTAATAGTAGAGGTAGTACATATGGTTCCATTTATTTCATTTTCCTTATGACAACTGCTTCGAAAGATAATCCAGAATTAAAAAAACAAATCGCTCGACATCACGTTACATTTTTCAATTTTCTCCAATTTAGTTATGAGTATATCGGCCGGCATAGTTAGACAGAAGACTTTAAACGCTCTTGTTCCGTCATATCATGTTTACATCCAATTCCTCCCCCCCCCCCCCCCCCCCTAAAGCAAACAAGTATTCCCTTGAATTTAACATCAGTTAGGGCCTAAAAAAGAACGGGTGTTGCTTCTTATCTTTTATTGCTTCGGGGGGTCAACGAGGAGGACGGTTTCTCCCATCCTCATTTTTTATTTTTATTATGTTCCATCCTCATTTTCTTTATTATATTCGAGGACGGCAAGAAAGCAAACCTCCTTACAAAGGACGAGAACAAAGTACAAACTACTCTTTTCGTTGCCTTTGCCCATAAATTAATCAATCCGACTTTTAGCTATTGAATTTTACCCATCTAAAATGACAGATGACCAAATTTGTGCGATGCATTAGTACCACCTATAAACCAGTTGACAGTATAACCGGCATGTAATACAGGAATACGCTTAATCGTCCTAAGAAAGATCTAAGTCTTAAAATCTCACAATTATTTCTATCTTTATAGTTGTCGGTAGCAAAGCTCTGCCATTTGATCTTGTGATCTTCTTTGTTGTTATTCTCGTCTTTCAAATGTGTACTTTAGCCAATTTGTATTACGGGACGACGAAGGGAGTATTTTGCTTAGCTCACAGCTACATACGGTAGACTTAAGCACGTAGATACATACAGCGAATACATGGCAAGAATAGCAAGAGACGGTAGGTTTTCTGATTTCTTTTCTTCCAATAGGCAGAGGAAAGGGTGGCTGGGAGCAAGAGAAGGGAGGGGGAATAATAAAAAGGAAACGGCCGAAACAAACCAACAAGCAAGAAGAGAGAGAGGGGCACAGGGAGAGGCCAAGGCAACCATCGGGAGAAGGGGAAGGAAGGGCGAGGAAGGCCGCGTCGTGTTCCTCGTCCCCCTCTCCTCTCCTCTCCTCTCTCCATCGCCTTCACATTGTTCGCGATCCGATTCAATTCGGTTCTCCCCGGAGGAGCAAGAAGAGGAAGGAAGGAAAGGTATTGCCTTTGTTCTTGTTGGTTTTTTTCATTCGTTTTGATCGTGCATGCGAACTGGTGAATTCTTTCGGTTCTTATCTCCTGTGCAACGATCCTTCGATTCAAGAGTTGGTTGTTTTCTCTTCTTGTTTGGATGTGCGAAGTTGTCGCCGTCGGTTTGGGCGATCAACCCTCGATCTGGCCGGCGAAAAGGAAAAGATGTAACCGTCCGGTTCGTGAAACGGTGCAACGAAGATGTCCAAGAACGAGTAAAATGTTTCATCTTTCGATTTTCTTGTCCTTGTTTTTCTTGCGATGGGTGGAAAAAGGGTGGTGCAAATTCATCGCACGGCAAATGCTGCCAGTGTTTGGTATCATCGTTGGATGGCGACTTTTTTTTTCGAGAACCATCTCTATTTGATTTTTTTTCCTCCCAAGAATAAAGAGGTGTGCACAAATGGCATCTTAAAGGAATTTTGTCAGATTCTTTTAAAATATTGCGTTGGATTAAGGATTTAATGTCAGCTTCATGCAATCTGCTTTGCACGTCTGGATTAAATATCTAGTGATCGAAAATGTATATTGCTTCTTGAAGGTTAGGGAACGATGGGATGCTTTTCATGTTGCGGAGCGGATGATGTTGGCAAGAGGAAGAAGCACGATGATCCCTATGTCCCGGTCCCTGATCCAGGTTGTTAATTCTCTCTTTGTTTGATCACTTGTTGCTCATGGTTGCGAAGATTGTTTTGCACATACAAAGAAACCTGTGATTTCACGAAGGCTCGTTTGATGGATAGCTGTTGATTGTTACGCTTGTTGATTGAACAATTTAAATTATTGTGCCGTTTGCCCTCTGATGATATTTATGCATTATTTAACTGTAAATGTGCAGACAATTCTTTCATACATCACAGATAATTACCAGCTTAGGTACATTGACACAGATGTTGAACATTGCTTCATTAGGAGAGCTCAATATTTTCTTTGAGATCACATTTGTTGCCTTGAAACATTGCATCTCTATGCTAACAAAATTACTCAATAGAATCAACTAGTTAACAATTTTACGATCTGTTTCTCTCTCTCCTAAATGCTTTGTCATTTGATTCTCTCTCTCAAAGGTCGATATAGTTAATATTAAATTGTTTTACTCCCAGTATGTCAATTGAGGAATCTTAAAGAAAACATGTAAATTGATGAGCGCTGATATAATCAGTTTGTTGATTCCATTTTTTGCGAACTGCTTGCCAACTATCTTGACTGTGGTATCAAGGGTTTAGTTGTACCCTGTGGCACAATTACCTCACAGCCCTTAACAAATAACATGTTTTATTCAAATTTCTGGAATAATTTGATTTGATGCAAATCTAAACTATACGTTAAAACATGCATCTTTATCGCACCAAGTCATACCACTGAAAAACAAGAGTTTCCTGAGCACCTTAGTATATTGTAATTATTATTTCAAATTTTCCAAATGCAGGTGGTAACTATGGACATAGCCGACCCCCAGCCCCTACCCGAGCCATGCCTGCAGGCAGAACTCAGCCAATTGCAGTACCATCCATTCCCCTGGATGAAATGAAGGACATAACCAATAACTTTAGCAATGATGCTCTTATAGGAGAGGGCTCATATGCCAGAGTTTTCTTTGGTGAGCTGAAAGATGGCAAGAAATCTGCGGTGAAGAAGCTCGACTCCAGCAAACAGCCTGATCAAGAATTCCTTGTGCAGGTTCTGTCCCTCTTTCCTTCTTTCTCAGATAATATACCTTTCATTTAGATTTAGGTGCCCCAATGGATTGCCTTCTCACTTCCATTTCTGTCGCAGGTTTCTGCCGTTTCAAGACTGAAGCATGACAATGTTGTACAACTTATCGGATACTGCGCCGAAGGGAGCACCCGTATTCTTGCTTATGAGTATGCAACAGGGGGCTCCTTGCATGATATTCTCCATGGTAAGGAACAATAAGCCTTCTATTTTCTTTCATAAACTCTTTAGTTTATTGTATTCTGATATGCTTCATGAAAACAGCTATCTACTCAAATAAAATGACATTAGACACGATGAGAGAAAATAGGATTTGTGGTTGATCCCATTGCTATGGTTAATGTATGATCAATCAAGCTTTCCGAGCAAAGCTGATGTGTATCTGTTTTATGATCACAGGTAAAAAGGGTGTCAAGGGAGCCCAGCCAGGACCAGTTCTATCATGGATGCAGCGAGTGAGGACTGCCTTAAGTGCCGCAAAAGGACTTGAGTTCCTCCATGAGAAGGCAGAGCCTCGTGTTGTCCACCGCGACATCAAGTCCAGCAACATACTGCTTTTTGACAACGATGTTGCAAAGATAGGTGACTTTGACGTCTCCAATCAGGCCCCTGACATGGCTGCACGCCTTCACTCTACTCGTGTTCTTGGCACCTTTGGTTACCATGCACCTGAGTATGCAACCAAATGTTTCATTCCTTCCATTTCAGCTAGGCATGGAAAATGAAACATTCTCTCTTACTTGCTATTCCCTGCATTCTGTTAGGTATGCGATGACTGGACAGCTCAGCACAAAGAGTGATGTCTACAGCTTCGGAGTTGTGTTGTTGGAGCTTTTAACTGGTCGCAAACCGGTTGATCATACACTACCCCGTGGCCAGCAGAGCCTTGTGACATGGGTATGGATGGACCTTTTCATTGTTCATGAAAATTCTCTTAGTTCTTGGCAAAGATGAAAGAAAATTCTCTTAGTTCTTGGCAAAGATGAAACAAAACAAACTAACAAAGCAACTCAACTGTTCATTATATGCAGGCTACACCAAGGCTTAGTGAAGACAAGGTGAGGCAATGCGTGGATCCAAGGCTTGAAGGTGAATACCCTCCAAAGGCTGTCGCCAAGGTAAAAAAGACTTTGCACATGTCAGATGCCACTGTGCTAACCTCTAAAAAAAAGAAATAAGTCTACTTTACACCCTTGAACTCCGTTAGTTGTCTAGATTTCAACCCTCAAGTGCAAACTCGGATATCCAACATCCCTTAAATATCAAATTGTCTACTTTTCATCCTTGAAGCTAGTTTTACTGGTGGTTTTACCACGAAGATGGACACGTCATTGGTTTTCTACCCACACAGTAGCTTAATCACTAAGAGGAGCAAAATTAAAAAAACATTTATGAACAAAGCAGCTTGGCGATGGCGTTCTCATCGGCTGCAGCCGGTTCATCTGGTTTTACACTTACGGGTTGAAATCTAGACAGCCAACGGAGTTTAATGGTGTAAAGTAGGCTTGTTCAAAAAAAAATGGCCCCTCAAAAAAAAAAGATGTCACTGTGCTTAGCAGCAGTACGTGTATGCCTATACCTTTTGTTGGACTTGTTCTTAAACTAATTTCGTTCCAGTTGAATTACATATAGAAAAGCTTATTAAGAAAAACACACTTCTTTGTCAAATTGCTTTGTTATAATACTGAAAAGTACACCTGAAAACTGAAATTTCAAAGCATAGTAGTTATTCTGCTTAGAGAAGCATGGCAAAAGAGTACTGTCCTTGAAAGGTTTTTGTAGTAATGTGCCTTAAGGGGTACACATATCTTATCACAAAATATTTGCTGGTTCTCAAATTACTGGTACCAAGTATGGACCACATTTGTCTGCTGTGATTCTTACCGCATTTTGGCAAAACAGATGGCTGCTGTAGCCGCCTTGTGCGTGCAGTACGAGGCGGACTTCCGGCCCAACATGAGCATCGTCGTCAAGGCTCTGAGCCCGTTGCTGCACAGCCGGTCAAGCAACCGTCCCGCTGTCACGGCCGCCGCCAGCGAGGGATCTGGAATGTGACACACCATCTTCCCCAACGATTGCATGCCATGAGATTTCTTTAACATTACAATGTGGATTCAAAGATGTGGTCATAAGTGGGCGTCTCGCCGAAATCTTGTGGGGTGGTGTTGTGTCATTGTGTGTGACTGACGAGAGTTCGCTGCCATCTTCTTGCCGGCCTCAGGCTTGTACTGTACGTTGTCGCGATCCCTGCATCATGTGTGCCTCTCGACCTCTAGTAGCGAGCAATGGATGATACACTTCTTGTTTGGTCGCTTTTGTAATGCAGAATCCAACCCACTTGGCTTCCATTGTCACCTGGTTTGGTTAATGTTCACTTGGTTGAGCACATTGTGAGAGGCAATAGCTGAGCGTCTTTGCAATCACCCTTTCCTCTTCCAACAATTCAAGAGGATGAAGAACCGACCGCTACTCGGTTGGTAGATGGCGTTGTGGAACGCCCCGCCCAACCGGCTCGAACATAAAATTCATACCATTTTGTCATGTGCATGAGCTCTTGTAAGTGCATGAGCCACCTTGCTAGTTATGGAAGGATCCTTAATTCCTAATCGGTTAATCCTACTTAGAAATAGCAAAACACACATAGCATTATTTTTTCGATCATCATTAAGATTTTCAATGGAACTATAGAATTGAAATGGTAAATTGCTAAAGGATCAAGGGGGAGGAGCAGCGAGTATCGGACTCCGGATGGGCAGACAGTGGTTCAGGTTGGTCTACATGGAACGGCCCAACGGTAATGAGGTGCGGTAGGGAAGCGCGCTATTCCAAGGCATCGTTGGTGTGGGGACGACAGTAGTAGCAAATGCCAAGTAGAGGTGCGGCGGCATGGCGCCGTGGTGTGCTATGTCGAGGTCGAGCAATGCCACGGCAAGCGATGGTGTTGTATCGAGGCCTCGAGTACATGCAATTGGGGTTTATGGGAGAACCAGAGAAGCAAATCGAGAATCTAGACTAGAGGAGCGAGCCATAGAGGGAGGAGGCGCACGAGGCCGAAGGCGGTGTTGGAGGGAGGAGACAGTGCCGACGCTGGAGCAGACCTGGACTGGAGGAGGCGCAGGAGGCCGAAGGGAGGCGGCGCTGGAGGGATCTACTGATGTAGTTGTGCCATCGCCAATATGCAAAATCCACTCTGTAAATTCTGACACCTTTCGATGATGTCATCTTTGGACATGCAGCTGAGTCGCGTGTTATTTTTTAGCTTGAAGATCTGAAAGTGTCCATCTGTCCTCCTTTGTTGTCAGTGCTGTTAGCACTGTATAGGCCATATTGGCTAGAGCTTGCAAAATACCAAACAGAAGAAAGAAGGTTTGTAGGGTATAGTAGACATATGAATAAGGCAAGAAGATAGAAGGTTAATCTTACAATTTACTGCACTAATCTCCCATTGATCAACCTTTAAGAAATTGAACAGTGATACTGCTTCGTTTAATGTCAAAGTCAAGCAAATGAGGTAAACAGTATTTTAATCTAATACGCCCAAGTTCACTCTAATTTTGCAATAATATATTTTAACACTGCTGGGTTTGGGGGACACTAACATTACTTCAATTTTCCACTACAGGGATTATATTTTAATACTGCAGTATTTATTCTGTTAAGTTAATAGAAGCGAATCTAAAAAAAGGTAATAATAGAAGCGAAATAATATCCAGAATCATTAAAAGATGATATTTGGAAAAGATTTGTTCTTGAAGAGAAGTGGAACTACCAATATCAGCAGAAGATGAAAAGAAATATGACCATTTCCAGTCAGCATCGGAAACTTAAAAGGATGAAATTAAACCTATATCAGCAGTAAGATGGAAAGAAACATGACTATCTGCAGTCAGCAATGGAAACTGATGAAAGAAATAGTATAATTGAACATGAAGAGTAGTGGTGCATACCAACATCAGAAGCAAGATGAATAGAAAGTACGACCATTCGCAGCGGCCAGGGGAAACTTCAATGATGAAATTTAGCCTCTGCGGTGGATCTAATAATGTATGTCATTAGCTGTATGTAATTTATATATAGGAGAGATGTATCTTTGAGTTTGTTTCAAACACAATTTGTTTCCAATGCCGTGAGAGGGAGAGATGCATGCGGCAGATACATATTACACATTGAGAGCATGAATATATTCCTCTCGGATTGCTAAGTGTGGTTTACATATATTTAATCTCGTCAGGAATTCAGGAGTTGATGCAAGAAAATAAAGTTGAGAGTCTTAAAAGAATCATGTGAACGACAAGAAAAGAAAGTTGATGCAAGGATTCAGGAGTCTTAAAACAAAGTCACATGAGTCCACCTCTAACCAAGGGATTAGTGCGTCCAACACGAGTACCGAGTCTCATGCGCACTTCCACGGATCATGAAAAAAAATGTTTATACTTAAAAAGTCATTGGTTAGGATTTACTAATCATAATAATGGTCCATTAAATTAAAGACCGTTATGTTTTTTAATTACTAGCATATTTCTTTCTTTTTAGTTAACATTCGACGGTTGTGGTTTCTTAAACATAATTAGGTCCACCAAATTAATGAATTGATGTTTCTATTTTTCTAAGAATTTCTATCTTTTTTGGTTAGAGTTTTTAACCACATGTCGTAAGCTTGCAGTTCCACAGATCAAGAATAAAAAAACACTGGTTATGCTTTAAGAAAAATCATGGTTAGGATTTGCTAATCATAATAAGGGTTCACCAAATTAGGGACCAATTTTTTTTGTGAGAATTACTAGTATATTTTTTGTTGTTTAGTTAACATCCAACGGTTGTAGTTTGTTAAACATATAGGTCACCAAATTAATGGAGTGATGTTTCTATTTTTCCAAGAATTTCTTGAGTTTCTATATTTTTTTCTTAGAGCTTCTTGCTACCTATCATGAGCATTATTATATAACAGATATCAGAGCTGCTGGCCAAGTTTTTTTTAAAAAAAAGATAAGAGGATCTGTAGGTTACTACTTTAAAGTGAAACAGAGGAAGTAACAAAGAACAAATAGGGAAAGATCTACAAACACCCCCATAACTCTCATTTTTGTTTAGTTTACCTCTATAAATTAAGTTGGCTTGCAAATACCCCAGACCACATGTTTGCACTATTTTCTTTTAGTTTTAATTATCTTTGACATTTGTTTATATGATTTTAGTACTTATTTAAGTGATATCAATGCTTGTTTCAATGATTCAAGTGATTTCGATTTCTATAATACACGATTCCAACATTTAAACATTAATGAAATAGTGCATGTATTACAAGTGTCGAAATCACCATGAAACATTAGTAATGAAATAATGTATTACAAGTGTGGAAATCACCGAAATAACTTAAATAAGTACGGGCATCGTTGAAACAAGTATTAACACAACTAAAATAAGTGCCAAAGATAATAAAAACCACGAGAAATAATGCTAACACACGGGGTTATTTGCATGAAAACTTCACTGGTTAAACTAAATGATAATTAGATATGGAGTAAATTGAAAAGGTAGATGAGTTATAGGGTTGTTTATGGGTATTCTTTTTAACAAATAATTGCAAATTTCTGTAGCTGTGCCACCTATTTGGGGGTAGTTTCAGTTCTCCGATCTCCGGTCTGCAAAACGACGATGTCAGGCTTTGGAGGATCTCAAGGATCAGACATGATTGGCGATAGCCAACCGACTAGACGGCTGGATATTTTCGTTCATGTATATGTCTTCCTCTCATCACCTTTTGATTGAGTCATCCGATATGTTCTTTTTTACTACGGTTTATGACTGTGTTTATGATTTTTAAACTGTTTTTACAAGAGATTACAGAGTAACAAAATTTACGTGCGGTTTTTGCCGATATAAATAAAGTCAGTACAATATATACTACAATTAACTAATAAATCTTATCTTAAAAAGATACTCCGTTTAAAAGCTAGGTATTATAGAAAAATCGAAAAATAATTTTTAGAAGCTGAAAATAATATGACCATCGTCTGCCGAAGTTACCACTTAGCAGTCCGTCATCCCCCAGAGCTGCCGTGTGCGCCCCGAAGCCATCGCACGCTCCGAGCAAGCGACGACGAAACCATCGTCGACTTGTTGTTTGCATGTGGATCCGGATTGCTGTGTCCCATCTCCGGCGCTGAGATCGCCGATGATGAGGCACAACACGTCGCGAGGAAGAACGGCAAATTTTTAGGCTAAGAGTGGACGAATTTATTAGATAGTCATGCGCTTTAGTGACTAGTTTACATGGAAGCTGAGTTGATTTTTTTTTTTTGGAGTCGTAGCTTTTTACTAAATTGTTTAACTACTATGCTATTTATATCAAGTTAACTGTCAGAATTTTGTTGCATCCTCGGTTTTTAACAAAAGAACATACCTGGGAAAGAAATAGTAGAAATTGATTGAATTCTGTTAGCTCAAAAATGAAAGGAGACTCCATTAGTCTCCCTCTTAGATTTGTTGGTGTTATCAGATCATGCTCCAAACAGTTTTTAAGCCTACAACTTATGAACTTTAGAAGCCAGAAATCACTTAAAATTAGTTATGTACTTGTGCGTTGCAACGGAACTCATTAAATATAGAGAGAATCGTGCTATAGAAGAGAGCTGCTCTGATCGGTTGGAAAGTGGAGAATGTTGAGAAGTTGAGTGAATAGAGCGGTTGGAAGAGAATGGACATACAACCACCAACTCATTCTTTTATAATAACTAGTAAGGTACCCGTGCGTTGCAACGGAAAACCAAATAAAGGTGATATATACTATCAAATATGATATCAAACTGAATAATAAACATCAATTTTATCTTATGTCATCATGTATCAAGCAAAACATGTTCTCATGAGTGATCAAACCTTTTTTTTTTGTCATTTCACAAATTATCTTTGTGATCCTATGTTCCTATTTCTAGCCATCGCAGGTGTTGAATATAGCGATCATTTCACAAAAAAGATTTCAATGGATGCAAACAAAGATGTCTTAAAAACTTGTTATTATCTGGTTGGGGAAATGATGCATATAAAATTTTGGCAAAAAGATTGTGAGCTTGGTTAGCATTTTTTTCTTGTTTGAAAACTTACGATTTGTCTATCTTTTGAAGTTGATAATCACATTACTGCAACTATATTGAATATCAAATTTCTGTTTATCTCATGTCACCCTTGTTTCTGTGGCACTGCATGGAATAGATATTCGGATAAGAGGGTATAAATGGTGCACTTGAGTGCTCCGGTGCATTGATCAATTATTGGTAACTTCAGTGACACAAAATTCAGATTGTAAACTAAATAATGTTATTGTTTACACTCTCAGATTGGAGCGACAAAGGCTGAGTTGTTCTGCAAGACATTTGAAGATGCTCACGAAAAACTTGTATTGTCTTTTCCAGATATCTACTTCATAGTATCAACTACTATTTTTTTTAAAGATCTTATGGGCTTGTTCTTTGTGCCAGGTTTACAAAGAACTGAATTTGGATGATGCTCGAAGATTCCTCAATGCCTATGAGAGGTGATGATGAAATGTAGCTTGATGCTGCTCAAAGATTTGCAGGTGCCAATGAACCTGGTTTTGTTGATTGGAAGCTTCTGACGCTGTTGAGACTTCTGATGTTGGCACTTGGATCCTTCTGCTGATACCTGTTTTTATTCTTCGTTTCCATCTTTTGTGGAGACTATATGATACCTGCTTTTGTTCTTCGTTCCCATCATTTGTGGAGACGATAGACATGCCTTGTGGGTCAGCTACATTATTCAGATGTATGTTATCCTCCCAGAACACACCATAGGAGAAATCATCTTCTTTTTTTCTTTTTTTTTTGGTAACTGAGATTTGATTCATGTTTCCCGTGTTTTCCAAAAAAAAGGGTTCATCTTTCCCCCAAAAATGAAAAGGACATGGATTACTGCGAGAACATGGATAGGATAACTGCCAGAACAAGCCATATCTGGCGCTCTGCATTCTAAGGCTTCCTAAAAGACGAGAGGGTGAAATATAGTCCCGGAAGATGGTATAAAACGATGGATTGATCTGTTACAGTGGCTGGGAGAGCAGGATGTTGTGTCGTACCCAAACATTTGGAATGAGGTTTGCTACAATACGTTCCTGTAATCGCAGAGGGTGCGTATTAAAACAATACAACATCTACAAGGTACACGTGACAATTCACGATTGTCATTGCCTGAAGGCTACCCGGATAGACAAGCTGGATATGTCCCCTAATATATCAGTGCGTAAAGATAATTAAGATATGCAACGAAGCAACCATAATCAGAGTTAATTGTCGATATCCCCGTCCAAGATAAACAATCATGGAATACATAGGCCCATCGTATTTTGAAACCGCAATGACGGCGATGAAATGAGACAGTGAGGCTCCACAAGCGATTCATCCAATGAAAAGTATAAAGAACACAAAACAAGCAGCCAGCGAGCAGATAAAAAATGTTAAAACGGCAGCACTTCAACTACGCAAGTTCCAAATTGCATCACAACAAAAAGGAAGCAACAATCATGTCAAGTTCATGATATTTTAGGCAAAAATCTATGACATCATCATGAGAATCCTATCTCAAGGATTTTGTTCCATAGCATCAAAACTCTCAAACATGCCTTGCATTAGAGCAACTGATGACTTCCTGACAATCCAAATCAGTCCACAAGGGTACCCAATACGTCATGTTCTCTGAAGAGGAGGTACCTGAAATTCAGAAGTAAGATAATTAGAGCACCGGCTAACGCAACTTAGATTATATACAGCTACTATATCAGTTTGCCAAAGTTAGAAAAGATAACTGTCATCAAAATGTGTAAAATATTGGATGGATAAACACACAAAACAATGATGTCGCTCAAAAGTTGACAATGCTACTATCCAGTAACAAAGAGCATGTTAACAATTAGAGTATTAGTAGGCAGCAGTCAAAACGAGCACTTTGTGGTCTTTAGCAATAACAAAAGTATCAAGTGACTCAGTTAAAAATGTTAACAGTCGACAAGTAACAAATATGGTGTCCCAATACAATTTCTTATCCTAATTTAATGAATCAACCAAATGATGACCAGATACTGACTTCTCCTGTAAATGATGATACTATGGACTATACTGCTGATTTAGGATATTGCACACATAACAGTATTGTATCATGCAAACACCAAGAAAAAAACCAGTACACCATTTACACTTAACAAAGCAATGTGATAGCGAAATGATTGACACATTTACACTTAACAAAGCAATGTGATAGCGAAATGATTGACATACTCTTTGTCAGCAGCAAGCTTGACTTCAAGTCCACCGTACTCAGGCAGGAGAACAGTGTCGCCTTCCTTGAGAGCAACAGGGATCAGCTTGCCATCCCTATCACGTTCGCCAGGGCCAACAGCCACCACTTTACCAGAGTTTAGCTGGATTCACAGGAACATTCTCAGGTCATGAACTGATTCTACAGTCAAAGCATTAAGACAGCTCTGTTTCTACTGATGAACACACCCTATTCTCAAGATGACGTGGGATCATTTAACAGCACTAATGGGATTATCTGATAGAATTTAGTGTAAAACTGCAATCGATCCTTTATGTGTTGCTTTCAAACTCTAGTATATAGCTGTATGCATTGCACACCTCTTGACCCCTGAACGGCTGCCGAAGATGAACATGTTACAGTCAATGACAACAGCTATGTGAAACGCCCTTGGGCTGGGGCCTGCCTACCCGTCTGAGCCATTACCGGTGCATTCAGGCGTGTACCAAAGCCTATTCTCTGCAACACGAATCGCATTCAGAGGTCTAAACAACAAGGCTCTGCATTCTCCCATATTATGCTTTCAGAATAGGAAAACTGCATCCTCTAAATGTAATCGAACATCCCCTAGGTTGAAATAATCGCACTAAGTACATAGATGCGGGCACGTAATTAGGCAAAGCAAGCAAGCAGAGTGTGGACGGTGGGATTTACCGATGTCGTAGACGGCGATGTCGGCGAGGAAGCGCTTCTCGGCGAATCCGCCGAAGACGACCACCTTGGACTTGCCGATGCTGACCGCCGTGTGGCCGCTGTAGAAAATCGCATGGTTTTTAGGCGGCTGGGAGGGATTTTAGGGGGGGTGGGGGTATCGAGAAGAGGGCGGCGAGTTACCTGCGAGGGGCGGGGATTTCGTCTCCGAAGTCGGAGGAGTCGGCCCTCACCCAGTGCATCTGCGTCGGCTGCAGCTGCTGCATCCTCGGGGAGGAGGCAAGGGCGGAGCGACAGCGGAGGAGGGAGGGGAGGAGCGACGGAGAAATGAGGCGAGGGCGGAAGAAATTCGGTGGGGGGAGGCAGCCGCACGAGATTCGGTGGGGGTGGAGGAGGCGGCGGCGCGGGGTGGGGAGGAGCAGGAGGCGATGGCGGCGAGGGGTGGGAGGGAGGGGAGGAGGCGGAGGCGCGAGGTGTGGAGGGGGAGGCGGCGGCGGCGTGGAGGAGCGGTGGAGGAGGAGGCGGCGGCGCGGGGCGGGGAGGAGGAGGCGAGGGCGGAGCGGTGGAGGAGGGAGGGGAGTAGGCGACGGCGGAGCGGGGGAGGGGGAGGCGCGGAGAACGGGGGAGACGGTGGGCGTGGGGCGAAGATTCGGCGCAGCCGCACAGGGGACGTGGGGAGAAGGCGCAGGTGGTTTTTTTTTTTTGAGTCAGGCCCACACTGTTTTTTTTTCTGAGAAAAGGTAAGAAGGAGTAAAGATGAGAAAGGGTGGGAGTGGCCGCACCAACCACCAACTCCTTCTTTTATATAGTAAAGATAATGATATATTGGTTTCTTAATTTCAGTTTTTTGTTTTTTTTTTGCCTTTTTAGCTTTTCTTTTTCTCTTATTGTTTTGCATTATCCCAAAAGATATAATTGTGTTTTTCAATTTTTCTCCTTTTTACTATTTTTCCTTATTTTTTTAACTTAGAAAAGTTAACAGTCGTTGTAGTGCACTTGCAGTTAAAAACCAGAAACAGAAGCTAGAAGCCGGGCTTCGAAGTTGTTTGGAGCGGCACTTGAATTAAATATCAAGATATTTTATCAGTTCAGGTATTTACAGTATAATTACAAAAAAAAGTACAGATCTAGCGTAGTGCACATGTTCACGACTGTTATAAATAATTATATGATGGGTCCATTATAGATTTTTTTTCTTTCTAAAATGTAGTTTTTGGCAGGAAGTGTAAACTCCAGTTGTACTAAGAAACAATCTTCTAGGAAAAGTTCCTGAGTCAAGCACTCTAAGTTCCTCAAACAAACTCATAGTTCATTATTATTGTCCCGATGGATACATTGGTTAAGGCCAGGCACATGCCAACAGCTTGCAGCAATAGGCCTGTAACCACTTACCAGAAATCTACTCTACTCAATTCAGCTGCTTCTAGTCCTGCTTATGAATTTTAGATTAGGGGCTTTTAACGCGAATATATAAACAGATGCCGACCAAGTTTACATTGTAATCATTAATTCATAGTACTCGGTCAGTAACTCACCAGTTTTTGCCAAAATTTTCCTAAGACACAGTACTATGTCAGTATCGCACTAGAACCTGTAGGGTACTTCTCTTTTCTGAAAATGCCAACATCTGGGTTATTTCAAAACGGACAGAGGCTTTCAACTGAAACATTATCATTCACAAATATTCGGTTCGACCAGTATTCATGATGCTACACCTGTACACACTGTTAAAAGCTTACACAAGCAAATTGTCAAGATCACCAGTAAGTACAGACAAATTGATCAAGTAGAAAACGATAACTTCTCTACAAATAAATCATAAACCGTTACAACCAAGAAAAAAAATAGATGTGTCTTCGAGCTCTTGTGTATTCAAAGCTTCAGCATCTTCCGTACCAATTCGTCAGCAACGTGAAATGGAGGGAGGCCGGTCCATTATGGACCAAAGAAATGTAATAGGATGGAATGCTGATGTGCTCATTTGGAAGAAGACGACGCTCTGCTCCTGCTCGGTTTGGAATCTGGGTTATCACTCTTGTCCGTGTCGGAGTTGTTGTCCCTTTGGGAATCCATTTCTGTGCTCCCTCCGCGGTTGTGCCTAGATCTTCTGTCCTGCTCCAAACAACTTTTCTACTTTCAGTATGACTAGACAAAATGGCAACTAATATAGACATAGAAAAGGTTAACAAGTGTAAAGTCGTTTTTTGGGAAGGTCTGTAATACGTACCCCGCGTGGAATTGGGTCATCCGATTCCAGCATTCGGGCAACTTGGCCCATCTTCGGTCTCTTTTCTGAATCTGGATCCACACACCTCAGAGCTGTTAATAGTGCACGCTTGAGAGCTCTTGTCGACGGACGTGTCTCTATGGTGGGATCCACCACTTCCTCTGAACGCTTACTAGCAACCATCATTTTTAGCCAGTCAACAAGATTTACCTGCAAATGGCACAAAAACCATGAGTTCAATTAGAAAAGGAATGTTGCCATGTTTCATGGGGTAACTGTATGGAAGACCAGAAGCATAAGAGGAAACAAATAGAGATGAGCATTGTGTATTGTAAGTTGTAACATCCCAAAGTTTTGGATGGTACTTTAGCCTATATTGGCTAAGGTGTGCTATTTATGCATTTATGACCTTTGAAGACAAACATATAGCAATATATGACAATAACATTTGTGTTAGGCTGGTATTATCGAGCAAATAGTTGCTCCAAGTTACACTAGTTTTAGGTTGGTAGTATGGAGCCAATAGTTGACATAATTTGGCCCTGATCTGACCCTGTTCTGACAGGTTGACACATAGGTTGGGTAGTTATGCTTTATAGTTAGATAGCTATGAAGATGTTCATATGTCAATTATGTACAATCAATGACAACGCTAGGAATTAAAGAAGCAAAATGAACATCACAATCTATGAGCCCAGCCCAAGATATCGTGCGGGCATGCTCGAAGAGGCAGGAACAACAGTAGTCTAACCAATCTATGGTTGGCTAATGTTCATAGGAAGTTATGTAAAATATGTTACTGTCCACAAGTTGCATTAATACCTTAAGTCCTAAACATCCCAAAATAGGTATTTCACATTGAAGAATAAAATCATATTATGGTAAAGACTAATTTAAGAATACCTTTTCCCCATTCTTCATGGTACAGCACAAGATCGAGAGAAAAAAATGAGAGGAACAAAATAAACATGGAATCTTCAAAATCGGATCCAACTTCCCAGTTTTAGGTTAAGAATTTCAAAATGAGATGCCGTTTCACACATCCTTCCTTCTAGTTTGACACTAGCAAGGTTCTGTGTATAAATTACCAACATGCAGGCACTAATTTGCAAACTGATAATATACTACATGGCTAACCAGATCAAAGTTGTATTAGAAAATTCTGGAAGTAACACCCGTATCTGCGGTAAGCATTCCCATTTTCTTGTGATGTCATGCATCATACATTTAACTAGAATGCTAACATGCTATTATTAAGCAAACAAATAGTGCAACTGTGCAAGACAACCAACAGCTTCAGATAGAGGTAACAACTAATACTGAGTCCTGCTAATATCACAATTGTCTGTTCCAATGACATAAACATCATGTCCTGTTATGAATTACAAGAAAAGATCCATAGGCACACTTTAAATTACATAGAAAAGCATTGCATGTACAGCGTAAAACAATTTCCAAGTTACGATCAACAGACTCGCATCAAATTACATAGAACAGAACCGCGTGTATAGAACAATTTCTAAGTCAATACTATGCATTCCAAATCCTAATAGAACCAAACTTGAACTTGGAGTAGGACTCAATTTGGTGAGAGAAGAAGCACCCTAATGCTTCCATCCTAAATCATAATTGCACCTTGCTATTTGATATTATAAGCAGGGAGAATGCACCTAACATGCAGATTAGTACAAGAATAAAGGATTCTGACCAACTTATCAATACCTCGTTCGCCGGCCGACCATAGTCAACAGGATCCCTTCCTGTAATTGCTTCTAGGAGAACAACTCCAAAGCTGTAAATATCACTCTTTTCATTCAAGAGCCCAGTGTTTGCATACTCTGGTGCCACATAGCTGCAATGAGTTAACGCAATACATCATAAACTCGCACTAGCATACTGTCACGGAACTCTTGTTCATAAGTTACACAACATACCCAAAGGTTCCCATAACACGAGTAGTGACATGACTCTTTCCAGCACCAAGAAGCTTGGCTAAACCAAAATCTGATACTTTGGCATCAAAATCATCATCAATCAAAATATTGCTGGATTTGATATCACGGTGCACAACCTTCGGCTCAATTGCCTCATGCAAGTAAGCAAGCCTGCAAATAGGTGTCAACAATTCTTGTTTTCAGTTCTACCGTTGACATGTGACAATACAGAATAAAGGGAAAAACTATATGCAAGTTCGACAACAACTAAGGAAATAGAGATGGTACTAGGAATTTGTTTAGCTCAAGCTTAGGTATACTCACTTCAATCACAATAATGTTTGTTATGGTGTAATTAGTATAACACTATTAGCCCCATGTAGAAAGATAATGCAATTTTGGCACCTTTATGACTGGACTATCATACGGTGGACTGACAAGATAATGAACAAATGACACAACAGTAGCAGAAAGAAAGGACCTAAGGACTCACGCTTTTGCTGTCCCAAGAAGAATCTTGATGCGGGCCTCCCATGTGAGGGAACCACAATGGCTCATAGCTCCATGAAGCCATTGCTCTAGGTTTCCGTTGTTCACATACTCATAGACAAGCATCCTGAAAAATTCACTTGAAGTTAGAAATGGCGCCACAGGATTCCCTACAATTATTGTAGTCAAACAACTATGAAATTCTGAAGAACATGGAAGGGCAAGAAGAATTATTTTGCTTGGTAAGACATACATCAAGGATATATCAACATTGTGAATGGAGGTATAAGAGGAATATGGCAATGAAGGGCAGGAGAAATTACCTTTGAGTACCTTCCACACAGTAACCCAGAAGCCGGACCAAGTTCTTGTGGCGAACATGACCAATAGCCTCAACTTCTACTCTGAATTCCTTCTCAGCTTGCCCTCTATAAGTTCGCAAACATCAATAGGAAAAACTAAAGCAGGATGATAGAATATGGGGAGAATGAATAGAAAGATCAAATTGTGATAAGCAAGGCTTACAGGTTATTGAGAAGCTTCTTGACAGCGACAGGAGTGCCATTTATGAGCTGGCCACGATAAACTACACCATATCCACCCTCACCAAGAATATTATCCTTCGAAAAATGGTTAGTAGCAAGTTCCAGATCCCTCAAAATAAACCAATGACCCCAACCAAGGTATGAGAACTCCGGTAGGCCAACCAAAGGTGAAGGAGCGGTTATTGAATGAGCTGAAGTTTGCCTAAAAGTTCCTGAACCCCCTTCTTCAGCTGACTGGAAGCCTGCATCTTTGTCCATGTAACGGAATGACCCCGAGTGGCTCTCATCGCCACGTTTCGATTTGCTTACACCCAAATGCATCATGACCTTATCCGATTCCCGGTCACTAGACTTGCCTTGGATTGTCAACAGGACTCCATCATGTGTCACAAAGTCATTTGTCGGGACCTGCTCCACCCTCACCTCTTTGATTTCCTTGGAAATGGCAGGGATTTGGGTGATTGGGATATTTGCAGAGGCTTGTCTAATCCTCTTCCTACTCCGGATTGTAAGCCAGACTGTTATAAAGAAGACAACCAGCATGAAAGCTCCCAAGACAATGCATATGACCTCCCATACTTTGAGATGCAAGGGTCCTGTTGGCGCGGAGAGATGATCTTTCAGAGTGGGGGATGATGAAGGTGACTCCATCTTGGGATTTCAGCGTTCTGCTCCTACAGACAAACAAATTCAGATGAACATGTTAGCTGCCCATCTAGCTCAGCTCAACAAATCAAACAATGCAGGCAATTGTAATGCGCTTACGGCTCTCTTCGCAGCGAAACAAAAAATGCGGGCATCTACATCCACGGTACAAGCGTATAAGAACAACAGATTTCCGAACTAGATAGCGGCAATTAAGACGGGCAGTACATTATCTTGGGCTGGAAGGGAAGCAAAGACACGGTGTTACTGCTCCTGCGCTCCGAGGCTGCACAGGGGAATACATTCCTCTGTGATGGCGATCACAGGACGAGTTGTGTACCGACATACGCAAGGATCAACAGCTAGCACATTTAATTTCCCCTGTGTTAGCGCCTTAACGGCCGTGGAGGAAGCATGGATCATGGCGTGAGGACGTTTTACACGTGAAGTAATCCTCCTTAACAAAATAGTACTAAGTACTCTAACCAGTAACCAAGCAGCTAGCCAAGGTTGACAAAACTTTCACATCTTGTTAACTGTGGGCAAGGAAAGAAAGCTCTTTTTTCTGTTCTTTCCTTTTCTAGCTCGATTTCTTGCAGGCAAAAGATAAAAAAAAAAGATGGTTCTTTTATCAAGATTTCTCCCCCCAAGAACCACCCCCACCCCAATTTTTTCTGAAAATTCAACCAAACCGGGAAAAGCATTCGCCCAAGAAACCCTGAAGGACAAATCAATAACAAGAACACCGTGATGGGCAACCCGAGATCCAAACCAAGAAACCCAGAGAAATGACATGAAACATAGGCACATTGCAGCAGCAAGCAAGAACAGAAACAAGAACAACCACCTGACTACCTGAGAGATCTCCACCTCCTCCTCCTCAGCAAATCAACCCCACACAGGACAGCTGTGATAGATCGGCAACAGCGGCAGCTACATCACCGGCAAAGAATGAACCAGAAAAACGAGTAGAGACCGGGTACCCTTGAATCCAGCAAGCCAAGCAAGGGTGGATTTCTTCAGATTTGGGGATGGAAACGGAGGTAAGGGGGTGGGGGTGGGAAGAGGGAAAGGAGGGAGATATATGGGAGCGGTAGGTAAGTAGTATGTGTGTAGTATTCGTGTGCTTGCTTGCAGCGTGATTCTTTTGTTTTTTTTTTCTTCAGTTGGCCTTTGATTTATCTTTTATAGGTGTCAATCGATTGGGTTGGAATAAATTGTCTTATAATTAAAGTTGTACTATAATTAATTAAAATTATACTATAACTGATGATAGCTTATTTGGTATAACTAAATTTTAAAAAATAAAAATAAAAAACAGGTTAGCCTATCACGAATAATTCAAATAAATACAGAAAAAAGAGCTGGTAAAAAAGCTTAAAAAACTAAAAAATCAGAAAAAAGACGAAATTTAGAAATAGTAAAAAAATAAGCCAGAAGTTAGAAGGTTAAACCGAAATAAACGGAGACATAAGCTAATAATCGTTTGTTTTTTTGGCTTTTCTTTAACAAAAAAAGAAAAGTCTATTGTCATTGTTTCGAAGTATTTTATTAAAACAGTCTTTTTAAAATAATTTATTAGCCTATCAGTATCTAATTCATTCGTATAAACGTTCGTGCTAACAACAAAAGTAGCTAATTATAACCAAAAACCTATTATTTATTAAACCTATCAATCCTAACTAAAGATCGCTGATCTAGCATAAAACAAAATGCAAACTGTGAGAGCCTGGACGGGTGGCAGTGGTAGAAGCAGTAGGAGTTGGAGTAGGTGCTGCTGCTCCTTTTTTCTATCTTTTCTTTGTTGTTTTGTTATGGGAAACAGTGGTGTTTAGTGCTTAAAATACCACTAAAAGCAACGGCTTAGTGGGGATTACAGTACAGGGGTCAAGTTAAATAGTAATAGCAAGGTGGCGCGTCCTTTGACGTGGAATTTCGGGTTCGTAGGCCGGACAGCTAAATGGTAAATACATGAGGCGAGACGAGAGAAATTTATATGTTTTATATGCGTGTGATATAGCCTAGTGTCTTTTCACATCGCACACATGAAAATCAGACTTTTTTGTGTCTTTCTTTTTAGCTTCTAAAAATTATATTTCAGTTTTTCTGCTATAATTAGTTTTTAAACAGAGTATCCTTTTAAGACAAGATCTACAAATTGATTATAGTATGTACTATAGCGATTTTATTTATATCGATCAAAATTGTATGTTAATTTTTGTTACTCTGTAGTTTCTCTTATAAATAGTTCAAATTCTATAAATCATAACTAAAAGTTATAAGTTGAAACTAAAAATGACAGACCTGATCTAGCAGCGTCACAAGATTCGCTCCCCAGTCACCTGAATCTTTGGGGTTACGTTTGGAACAACTTTTTTTACGAAACAATTGGACATTTGCAAGAAGGAAGAAGATTTCCTTCCGTTTTGCTATTTGTAAGCTCCCTGGTATATTTTCTTAGATTTAAGTCGATTTAAGACAGCCCCTGTTTTGGAGTTTTTGGACTGTAGATTTGCTTTAAAGGAAATTTGTAGGGAAGGGAAATTTTAAAACTTTTTGGAGGGGAGTTAAAAGGTTTTTTTCTGACTTCCTCATTTCTCTAGCATTTTCACAACGCAAAAAAAAACATTTCCTTTCAAAATTTATGTATTTTCTTGCAAGCCATCCAAAGATCTTTCATGAGTAATTACCGCATTCTTTGACATTGAATTTCTTTTTTTCCCCTTGTTTCCTACTTTTCTGCATCCCAAACGGACTGTAACCGTGCATAGAAAGCTTAAAATTTAAAAATTGTTAAACCAGGAGAAAGAACATTACTTTGTGTTGAGTCTCAAGAATAGTTGTTACTTATAACCACTTACGAACTAGATATACGCATTACTCACCCAAATCATTCAAATGGTGATCAATCTAAACATGAAAACAAAAGTACCACAGCTGTGTGCGCTTGATGTTATTAGTAAATAAAATTTTACACATATTTTGACAAACAACTTCTAACAAATAATTCAACCCATCTTATTTTAATTTGCCACTATGTTTGGGGTTCGAAAGTCATTGATGCAATTTTAAAGTTTATAACGCTTGGATCCGATGATTTCACATGCATAGAGCATTGTGTGATACACGCCTGGTATAAGATTTTTCAACCATGAATGGCCATCCATAGGTCATTTGCATTACTAGTGTTACATTATGCAATCGAAAGAATGGCAATGCTTATATTAATGTATGCTAGGTGAGATTGTAATACCTAAAAAAGGGGTAAGATTGTAAGAACATTTCAGATGGTCTACTTTAATGAAAAGAACATATAGGTAATATTTTGTTCAGGCAAAGTATGGAAAATGACTTGCGTGGAGTGTTGACTCATTTGGCCCAAGAATGATCCTTGATTTAAGATATACAGAAGTGCACTGACGTGCAAAGACGGATATACTATATATGATTGATTATATCTTACATCTTTTGTTTTAAGATGATTGAATGGAAACCTCAAACCTTGTACTCAAATTCGTTCTTCCAAAGCAATCAATAACACCGTATTTTCTTTGAAATACAGGACTGAGTCATGCAAAAATAAAAATTGAAAAGCTACTATTTTTTATCAAAGTTCCATGCATTTCTTTTAACAATAATAATTAAAGACCGTAGTGCCCTGCCTACTCCTGAATTATTCACCTTTTTATGAGGAAATATATGCAATTGCACACCTACATATTTCATTTTCAGTACCAAAAAAACAGAGAGGAAGAAGAGACAAGAACAGTTTCAACATTTTTAAGGATGACGAATATTTCCACTTTGATTTGCTTCTATTAGTGGTGAAAATGACAAGCTTTCCTACAGGGATATGTAGTCAAAAAGGTACTTAGTCCCAGCAGCCAAACAAATCATTACAGTCTTGTAGCTTCATTTGCAGGTTATTAGTCATCACAAAAAAAAAATGTCTTTTGTCTTGCTTTACAATCATGTGTTGCTACCCCCATAGAAATTGATTGAATCCTTGTGCAAAACGAGTTACTTAATTCAGGAGTCTATAGATTCGCCGATTAACATCACATGGTGGTGTGTTATAGTCCAAACTAACCGCGCATTATCAAATCGGTTAGGCTGTCTATTTAGCTGCTAAAAGGCTGGGATATGAATCATATGATCCTCACTGTCCAGAAGAGACCAGGCACCACAAAACTCTTAAATGGCCCCAACTAATTATAGCTTTCTACAGCCTTCATCCGTAAGACCCATACCAATTGGCACCAGCCTCATAAGAGTCCATTAGATATCATCACATATACCATTAATTGTCTAAAATTCGTTTTTTTTTCTATAACTCATTTTTAGAATTTTCAGGTGGACACCTGGAGATATTTGATCTCTTTAAAGAAATTTTCATGTGAACCTATCAAATAGCATAATACCATTGGTCTGAAACTTTGCCCAAACCACCTGTAGGAGGAGGAGAATGCAAAGTTTCAAACATGTAGTCTCTTAACAAGACGACGTAATTGTTAATCACATCGTCTTTTCGAATGTAGATATGACCTCTTCCACAACAGAAAGGCATTTTGGCATGGTCCAATTGCATGGTGATATTAACTTTTGCTATCTAATAGGATTATACAATCATAGTTATGTATGCACATGAAACAAGCATACAATCCTGTCGGTAACATATTGAAAAGCCCTGGAAAAATTCAAAATAAATTTCTGTGCTTTTTGCTGCATTTTTTTTGGGTGAATTTTGAAAACTTTCCTTTTCGGGAAAGTTTCGTCGGAAATGCGCTTTCCTTTCTCGGCCTTTCCGCTTTCTCCACTCCGCTGGCGCCGCCTCTCCCTTTCCGCCTTCCCCGTCGCCCAGCGCCTCCCTCCGCTCCCCCTCGGCCGCAGACGCCCAGCCCCTCCCCGCCTCCTCCCCGCGCACGCGCGTGCGCTGCGCGCTGCGCCCGTGGGCACGCCTGCGCCCGCGCCTGTCCCCGCGCCGCCCCGATCTCGGACCGCCTCCGCCGCCCCGACAGCTTCTGTCCGAGCGAGTGGACGCCGCCGCGCCACGTCGCCCGCTCCAGCTCCGGCCCACTTGGCAGACGACGCCCCTCTCTCTCGCGCGCACGGGCACGCCCTCGCCCCGGCCGCAGCTCAACTGCCCCCGTCGCGTCGCCCGCCCTGTGCAGAGCCATGCGTCACCCTCGCCCCCTCCCACTGTGCGGGTTTAAACGCCCTTGACGGCCCCGTCACCTCCCTGTCGGCCGGAGCCCCGCCGCTGGCTTCTCCCCGAAGGAACCCCCCTTCCCTCCGCGCGGGTATAAAGCCCCCTCCCCCTGCCATTTCTCTTCCTTTGCTTTCCGAGCTCCCCAAACACCACCATTACCCTCCCCACTCTCCAGAGCCTCTCCTGGAGCCTCCGATTGGAGCCCCGCCGCCTACAGCTCCGCCTCCGCCGTCCCCTGCGCCGGTGGCCCCCGGGAACCAATCTCCCCCTCCCCTCCCCCATTTCTAAATTGCATTCGTCTGGAGCACCTTCACCCACCCCTATTTACTTTGCCGTTCTCCTCTGGCTAGGTGAAGCCCTGTGGAGCGCCGCCGTCGAAGTCCACCGCCGGCCGCAACCACCTCTCCGTGGCCAGCTCACCCCGAAGGCTCTGAGCTTCAGCCACTGCCACCAATGTGAGCTCCCAACTCCCCAGATGGTGTAACCGGCCCCGATTGAGCTTCCTCGCCGCCGGTGACCCTCTCCACCGTGAAATCCCCGAACCACCCCCTTCTCCCTCCCTCTCTTCCCTTTGGTCCCCGCAAACGCTAACCACCCGAAATGGGTTCCCCATGTCAAGACGCACCGGATGGAACCCTTCCCGGTCGTCGGAGGCCAACGCCGTCGCCGGAGCACGGTGGCTCCGCCTCTCCAGCCCCTCTGTCGCTCGCGCGCGGCTGGAGGAAGACGACGACGACGTGGCCTCTTCTCCGCTGACCGATCCAACCTCCACCTTCTAACATCGGCCGTCGGATCTCCCGTACCGATTCGCTTCGCCCCGTTTCATCGCAACCGTCCAATCTTCGTCCACTCCATCCGAGCATCCAGTCCGCTCCGCATCCCTGCCGCTCGCTCAGCCCACGCGTCGGTCATCCGGACCGCGCGGGCGCGCGCTGGCTGGGTCGCCTCCCCTCGGCCCGTTTCTCTCCCGCGCGAGAGCGCGCGCGCGCTGGGCCGCGCTGGCCGTTGGCCACGCGGGCCGTCCGTTGGGCCGAGCCACTGTAGCCATAAGGCCGGCCCGACACTGTTCACACTAATTTCCAGTGATTTGTTAATTTCTAAAATCCCAGAAAATCCAAATAAATCCTAGAAAATCACAGAAAATCCCAAAAATTCCCAAATTTCACCACATTGCTCCAAATATTATCCCAGACCCTCTAGTGAACTCCATTTCCACAGAATCATTCCCAATAAATTCCTAAAAATCCATTTGGAGTGTTTATGCAATTTATTTCTTTTTAATTAGTTTGTTTTCCCTCGCTTGATTAGTCTCAAGCTGGATTTAATTTATTTTAATTGTTTGCGTTAGTGTCGGAGATCCCGGAGATTCAAGAGCAGGCTCAGGATCCAGGTGCTTCGACGTTCGAGCTCGCAGAAATCATCCGGATAGACGGCAAGTCCCAAATCCTTTGATCATATTGTATCCCATAATGTTTAAATATGTTAATATGTTATTTGCATTGAGCTAGTTCTGAAATGTTAGTTCGAAAATAAAAATAAAATGTTTAGAATGTCATGTGATATAGTTAGTCCTACCACCGCTAAATGCCATGATTAAATTGCAGCCATGCCTTTGAAACCCTAGAAATAATTATCTGATATTCTAGAGAATTGTAGGTTATTATTATCATGCAAAAATGTTACACTAATAAGGTTGTGGCTGTGGGCCAATAGAATCTGGAAAACCCGACTCTAAGGTAGGGTGGTATGGGACACCGTATCTTAGAGCGGAGAGTGCCGGCGTGCACAAGGTAGGGTAAGAGTTGGGGGAGAGCCGCGAGACGGTCTTTGCCCACCTCTTATCCTAGGGCTGGAGTAGGGTAAGGGTGAGTGGGAAACCGCGGGACGGTCTACGCCCACCGCTTACCTTAGTTTGGGTCGCGGACCTGGCGAGGTTGCGGGCCATGTGAAAATATAAGGACTGGAACCCTTACGCTGAGCAAATGTCACAGTGATCGCTCAACCACAGGAGTTGACTTGTCAACCCTTGTCTTTTAGCTGCTCAACTCGATTGAAACTCTACAGGAGGGTAGCAGTGAGGTTAGGCAGGCCGTGCTACGGATGCCTAACAACGGTGGAATTCACTCGAAGCGGACGTTGTCCTCTCTTGTGTGTGTGTGTGTGTGTGTGTGTGTGTGGATGTGAGCCAGACCCGAGTGAATTCTACTGGGTAGAGCCTATATAAAGAGTCGAGCAGTGAAAAGACCTGGCTTTCTTGACTCTTTAGCGGGAGTTGAGGGATCGTGTGGGTAAAGCTGAGCAAACTCTGCAGAGTCAAATAAATGGTATTCGAATACGCCGTGCTCCCGGTTATTGGAGCTGTGTCACTTGGGTGATTCCAGCAGCAAAGCTTAAGTAGATTTGTAAATACTTTAACTTGGTTAGTTGGTTAATGAATTCTTGTTGAAAAACCCTGAGTTCTTAAGAAGTAAGTTTTGTGTCCGTCTTATGAAAATGTTTGCAAATAAAATTGCATCCACCAAATGTAATAAACCAAGTATACACCCTTCCTTGGAATTTCTGTGCATATAGTAAATTAAGATCCCTTTTGGGATTTGCTGAGCCGGTTGTTTGGCTCACGGCTTGCTTAATCCAACCTTTAGAGGATCAAGACGAAGGAGAAGGGCTCCCCGTTGAAGAAGTCCCAGAGGATCTTTTCTTCGACGAGGATCCTTGGCTGTAGGTCTCCGCCGCGCTCGAAGCAGTTTCTGGAGCCTTTTGTAATGTATTATACTTTGGGCTTGCACGCCCCGCTGTAAAAACTGGATGTTAATCCGTATGTCAAATATATGCTGGTCTTTTGTTGTAAGCATGCAATGGTATACTCTTGCGCGACACTCCATAACTGTTCATGCTTGAATAGTTACGGAATGCCGTGTCCGTACGCGCCCCTGGAAACGGGGGCGTTACAAGAAGTGGTATCAGAGCAGGCTCTTTGACCGTAGGTTGAGACCTAAGGCTGTCTAGGAAGCGATTTTATCGCAAAAATTAATTTAAGGCATAAAAAGAGTTTATGAAAAATATAAGTATTATTGCTGTCTTGTTTCTCTCTTGTTGCTACTTTCCTGTCTTAGTTTATTTCTGCTTAAGTTTTAATTTTCGCAAATGTTTACTGTCTTACTTGTCTAACTTCAAAATTTCGTTTCCGGCAGATGGTGCGCCTCGTTTTCTCCCGCCCCGACCGTAGGGATGGATGGCACCACAAGTTGTGGGAAATGCGACGATACCTCGGAGCGAGAGGAAACCACGGCCCAGTGATCTACGCTGAGGGACAGTTCCGCCAGGACCAGTTCTACGAGTACAAGGCTTGGGTGGTCCTCGATCCCTTGCCTGTCCGCCCAGACAGGAAGCGGAGGTTCACCGCCCGACGGGTGGACGATGAGGATGCTGTTCAGGACGTGGCTCTGAAAGCCGCGCTCTATCTCAGGGATTACTACCACCAGGAGCTAGCAGGGACGCCTTTCGACCTGGTGCCGCGTCCGCACTTTGGGGACTTTATAGTCCCTAGGTTCGGTGAGGATGACGATCCCCGCCTAGCGGGTATCGCCACCCTTATGTCGCAGCAGGTCGCCAGCTACGACAGAGCAGTCGAGGAGGCCAGAGTCTGGCAGAGACAGTTGTGGGACACTCGTGAGGAGGTTCAGCGCCTCCGGGAGTCCCTCGCCCGCTATGAGGCCCAGGAGGCAGCAGAGGGTTCAGACAGTGCAGAGTCGCCCAGCGTTCACTCCTCTTGTGCTTCGGTGCAGTCTAGGCCCAAGCGCCGGATGACTGCGGCGCAGTACCGTGCCCGGTTCCGCCCAGCAGCCCCGCTTGCCCTCCCAGCACCAGGGGACGACGAGGAGTAGACGCCGTCCGTTAGTGGTAGCCTGACCTTTTGGTGATATATGTACTTTTGTATGTAATGCAAGTGTAACATGAACCTTTATGTGGTCTGTGCACCACTTGCTTAATGTAAATTATGTTGCTACCTCTTTTAATTTGTTTGCTTAATTATCAGTATGTCCTTCCTGTGTTCAAAGCTTTCTCCTGTCCCCTTCGCTCTCGTTCTTATCTTTTCGCCCTATACTTGCCTTGAAAATTCTAAGTCTTACTTATCTGTTCTTGATTGCCAAAGCCGCTGCAAGGCTAACCTCAAGTTCCCAATCAACAGATGGAGCCGGCAGAGCAGACAGGTCAGACCAACAGGCAGGGTGCACCTGCCACCGACCAGAACACACTTGCCAATGTTATTGCAATGTTAGAACGGAATCGATATCAAGGAGAGCAGAACATACTGCGAATGTTGGATCAACAGTCCAGATTGATTGAACAGCTCGCCACCAGATCTCCAGGAGTACAGGGTGGAGGCAATATTCCACGGGATGGTGCTCCAATTACCACCCGGTGGAATGACTTTCTAAAGACACGTCCACCCACTTTCTCCACAACCGCTGATCCTATGGTTGCTGAAGATTGGCTGGCAGATGTAGAGAGGAAGCTTCAGACTGCGCAGTGTGACGATAAAGAGAAGGTGCTATATGCATCCCACCAGTTACAGGGTGCAGCAGCGACTTGGTGGATCAATTATCAGCGCACACTGCAGAATAGAGAGATTAGCTGGGAAGATTTCTCCAAGGCCTTCCGTAAGGCCCACATCCCTGACGGCATTATGGAAGCAAAGCGCCGGGAATTTTTGGCGCTTAAGCAAGGTGGCCGTACTGTAATGGAGTATTTACACCAGTTCAACCACCTCTCCAGATTTGCCCCTGAGGATGTTGACAACGAAGACAAGAAAATGAACAAGTTTCGTGCAGGTTTGCAGCAGTCTTTGAGATTCCACATTTCAGCTTTGAAGTTCAAAGATCTGAATGATATGGTTGATGGCTTGATCAACTCTGAAGAAGCCAGAACTGAGATGGAAGACTATCGAAAACGCAAGGCAGCACACAGATCGCAGTCATCTTCCCATACTGCACAACGAGCCAAGACAGCAGGATCTTCTTCATATCGATCCCCATCCTCCCGGCAGTATGTGATGATGCCGAAGAACCAGTCCAGTCAGACTCAGCATTATACTTCCCCTCTACCATTGGCTCTCAAGTGTCCCACTTGTGGTGGGAATCACCTGGCTAGTAGCTGCCCGCGAAGGTCAAACGCATGTTTCCACTGCGGTGAGATAGGGCACTACAGAGACCAGTGTCCCAGGAAGAACCTGCCCTCAGATGCAGCCAAGCTACAAGTTCAAAACCAACAGCAGCAAGAGGCCAAGTCACAAGCAACCCCCGGTACCCCCAAAGGAGGATTCTTGCAGATTAAAGCAGCCAGCTCTCAGTCACCTGCAGGCACTGCAAATTTCTCAGCTACAGGCAGAGGCAGAGGCAGAAGCAATGTCAGACCCACCTTTTATGCCAGAGTGAACCATGTATCTGCAGAGGATGCCGCTGGAGCAAGTGACATCATTGCCGGTATGTTCCCAATCAATTCCATACCTGCATTGATTTTATTTGACCCTGGTGCAACGCATTCTTTTATTTCAAAGAGTTTTGCTGCAAGAAATCAATTACCTTCTGTTGCTTTGCCAAGACCATATGTGGCGGAAACCCCTGGGGTTAGAATGGAGTCCCACCGTGGGTGTGCGGGACTTAACATAAAAATCCAAGGGGTAGACTTTAGAGCAGACTTGTTGCAGTTAGACATGTCTGGTTTAGATGCCATTTTGGGCATGAACTGGTTGGCCAGAAATAAAGGCAAGGTAGATTGCGAGATTAAAACAGTGTCATTGGTCAACCCTGAAGGTCAGAAAATAGTAGTAGAGACAGATCGACAAGTGCTGAAAGATGCTAAGAAACGTATGATCAATATGATAGCAGCTACACCTGACCAAGTGCCAATAGTACAAGAGTACCCTGATGTATTCCCAGAAGAATTACCAGGTAGACCCCCTGACAGGCAAGTAGAACTTGCAATAGAGTTGGTACCTGGTACCAAGCCAATTTCCAAGCACCAATACAGAATGTCAGCTAGTGAATTGAAAGAGCTGAAGAAGCAGTTAGATGAGTTACAAGAGAAGGAATTCATCCGACCCAGTACTTCACCATGGTCAGCCCCAGTACTGTTTGTGAAAAAGAAGAATGGCGAATTGAGAATGTGTGTAGATTACAGAGGTTTGAATGCTGTCACCATCAAGAACAAGTATCCCCTCCCAAGAATTGATGATCTGTTTGACCAACTTAAAGGAGCCAAAGTGTTCTCCAAGATCGATTTGCGCTCGGGTTATCATCAACTCAAGATCCGAGAGCAAGATCGAGAGAAAACAGCCTTCATTACCAGATACGGATTGTTTGAGTTCACGGTCGTACCCTTTGGTTTGACTAATGCGCCAGCGTATTTCATGAATCTTATGAACCTGGTGCATATGGACCAATTGGATCGATTTGTGATTGTTTTCATTGATGATATTCTGATATACTCCAAGAGTGAAGAAGAGCACAGACAACATTTGCATATGGTTTTGACCAGATTGAGAGAGCATAAGTTATATGCAAAATTTGATAAATGCAGTTTTTGGTTGAGAGAAGTCGCTTTCTTGGGTCATGTTATATCTGAAGATGGAGTGAAAGTCGATCCAGAAAAGATTTCAGCAGTGATGGAATGGAAACAGCCTAAGACAGTGATTGAAGTGAGAAGCTTCCTAGGATTGGCGGGTTATTATCGCCGATTCATAGAAGGTTTCTCAAGAATATCTCGACCACTCACTCAATTGTTGAAGAAAGACAAACCGTTCACATGGACTGAGGCATGCGAGGAAAGCTTTCAGATGTTGAAGACCAAGTTGACAACAACACCAGTGCTAATCTTACCCAATCCAGAGAAGGAGTTTCAGATTTATTGTGATGCCTCAAAGCAAGGTTTGGGTTGTGTGCTTATGCAAGACGGAAAAGTTGTTGCCTACGCATCAAGACAGTTGAAGCCGCATGAGGAGAATTATCCCACACATGACTTGGAACTAGCAGCGGTGGTGCATGCCCTCAAAATTTGGCGGCACTACTTGCTAGGAAATCGTTGTGAAATATTCTCAGATCACAAGAGTTTGAAGTACCTATTTACACAGCCAGAATTGAACATGAGACAACGCAGATGGTTGGAACTGATTAAAGATTATGATATTGATCTCCAGTATCACCCAGGCAAGGCAAACGTAGTTGCTGATGCACTTAGCCGTAAGGCTCGTCCAAGCAAAGGCAGTCAATCAGAGTACCCACCAGAGTTGCAGAGAGATATATTACGACTGAACTTGGTAATCACAGAACAAGGTGAAGAAGCAGCCTTAGAGATTCAACCACTATTGCCAGATCAGATTAAAGCAGCCCAGGATGAAGATGAAGGGATTCAAAAACTGAAAAAGGATATTCAAGGAGAAAATTCATCAGAGTATGCTATAGACGAACATGGAATCCTTACTTTCCGTGGTCGCTACTGCATACCCGACAAGAAGGAGTTGAGAGAGTTGATCTTAGCTGAAGCCCACTCCTCTCAATTCTCAATTCATCCAGGAGGCACAAAGATGTATCAGGATTTGAAAAAGAGGTATTGGTGGAACCAAATGAAGAAAGAAGTGGCAGAATATGTAGCTAAATGTGATGTCTGCCAACAGATCAAGATAGACCACCAAAAACCATCAGGATTGTTGCAACCTTTGCCAATTCCTGAATGGAAATGGGATAGCATTGGCATGGATTTCATCACTGGACTTCCCAAGACTCGTGAGGGATATGATGCTATTTGGGTCATTGTTGATAGATTGACCAAGGTGGCTCATTTCCTCCCGATCAAGCAAACTTATGGGAAGGACAAACTTGCCGAGTTGTACCTGACCAGAATCGTGACATTGCATGGAGTTCCGAAGAAGATCGTGTCAGATAGAGGAGCACAGTTTACGTCCAAGTTCTGGGAAAAATTGCATGAAGCCATGGGCACCGATCTGAATTTCAGCTCAGCATATCATCCACAGACAGATGGACAGACTGAGAGAACCAACCAGATTTTAGAAGACATGTTGAGAGCTTGTGCGATAGTGTATGGAGCAACATGGAACACCTGTTTACCATTTGCTCAGTTCTCATACAATAATAGCTACCAAGCCAGTATCCAAATGGCACCGTTTGAAGCACTCTATGGCAGGAAATGCAGGACTCCACTGAACTGGACAGAAACAGGAGAGCGACAACTCATTGGTCCCCAGATTGCTCAAGATGCAGAAACACATGTTAGGATTGTCAGGGACAGACTGAAGATGGCACAAGACCGACAGAAGAACTATGCAGATAATCGCAGAAAAGATTTGAGTTTCGAAGTTGGAGATTATGTCTACATCAAAGTCACCCCATTCAAGATAGTCAAGAGATTTCAAGTCAAAGGCAAATTAGCACCAAGATATGTGGGACCGTTTCAGATAATTGGAAGAGTTGGGGAAGTAGCTTACCAAGTGCAGCTTCCGCCCAACTTATCTAGAATTCACAATGTGTTCCACGTATCCCGGCTTCGGAAGTGTCTACGCCAACCAACAGATGAAGTGCCACTGTCAGACATTGAATTGCAAGATGATTGCACATATGCTGAAGAACCACTACAAATACTTAAAACGGCAGAAAGGCAGCTCAGAAACAAGAACGTCAGGTTCTGCAGAGTACAGTGGAAGAATCATACACCTGAAGAGTCAACTTGGGAACGAGAGTCAGATTTGCAGCGAGATTTCCCCAACTTACTCCCTGGACCAAGTTAATCTCGGGGTCGAGATTCTTTTAAGGGGGGTAAGTTGAAAAGCCCTGGAAAAATTCAAAATAAATTTCTGTGCTTTTTGCTGCATTTTTTTTGGGTGAATTTTGAAAACTTTCCTTTTCGGGAAAGTTTCGTCGGAAATGCGCTTTCCTTTCTCGGCCTTTCCGCTTTCTCCACTCCGCTGGCGCCGCCTCTCCCTTTCCGCCTTCCCCGTCGCCCAGCGCCTCCCTCCGCTCCCCCTCGGCCGCAGACGCCCAGCCCCTCCCCGCCTCCTCCCCGCGCACGCGCGTGCGCTGCGCGCTGCGCCCGTGGGCACGCCTGCGCCCGCGCCTGTCCCCGCGCCGCCCCGATCTCGGACCGCCTCCGCCGCCCCGACAGCTTCTGTCCGAGCGAGTGGACGCCGCCGCGCCACGTCGCCTGCTCCAGCTCCGGCCCACTTGGCAGACGACGCCCCTCTCTCTCGCGCGCACGGGCACGCCCTCGCCCCGGCCGCAGCTCAACTGCCCCCGTCGCGTCGCCCGCCCTGTGCAGAGCCATGCGTCACCCTCGCCCCCTCCCACTGTGCGGGTTTAAACGCCCTTGACGGCCCCGTCACCTCCCTGTCGGCCGGAGCCCTGCCGCTGGCTTCTCCCCGAAGGAACCCCCCTTCCCTCCGCGCGGGTATAAAGCCCCCTCCCCCTGCCATTTCTCTTCCTTTGCTTTCCGAGCTCCCCAAACACCACCATTACCCTCCCCACTCTCCAGAGCCTCTCCTGGAGCCTCCGATTGGAGCCCCGCCGCCTACAGCTCCGCCTCCGCCGTCCCCTGCGCCGGTGGCCCCCGGGAACCAATCTCCCCCTCCCCTCCCCCATTTCTAAATTGCATTCGTCTGGAGCACCTTCACCCACCCCTATTTACTTTGCCGTTCTCCTCTGGCTAGGTGAAGCCCTGTGGAGCGCCGCCGTCGAAGTCCACCGCCGGCCGCAACCACCTCTCCGTGGCCAGCTCACCCCGAAGGCTCTGAGCTTCAGCCACTGCCACCAATGTGAGCTCCCAACTCCCCAGATGGTGTAACCGGCCCCGATTGAGCTTCCTCGCCGCCGGTGACCCTCTCCACCGTGAAATCCCCGAACCACCCCCTTCTCCCTCCCTCTCTTCCCTTTGGTCCCCGCAAACGCTAACCACCCGAAATGGGTTCCCCATGTCAAGACGCACCGGATGGAACCCTTCCCGGTCGTCGGAGGCCAACGCCGTCGCCGGAGCACGGTGGCTCCGCCTCTCCAGCCCCTCTGTCGCTCGCGCGCGGCTGGAGGAAGACGACGACGACGTGGCCTCTTCTCCGCTGACCGATCCAACCTCCACCTTCTAACATCGGCCGTCGGATCTCCCGTACCGATTCGCTTCGCCCCGTTTCATCGCAACCGTCCAATCTTCGTCCACTCCATCCGAGCATCCAGTCCGCTCCGCATCCCTGCCGCTCGCTCAGCCCACGCGTCGGTCATCCGGACCGCGCGGGCGCGCGCTGGCTGGGTCGCCTCCCCTCGGCCCGTTTCTCTCCCGCGCGAGAGCGCGCGCGCGCTGGGCCGCGCTGGCCGTTGGCCACGCGGGCCGTCCGTTGGGCCGAGCCACTGTAGCCATAAGGCCGGCCCGACACTGTTCACACTAATTTCCAGTGATTTGTTAATTTCTAAAATCCCAGAAAATCCAAATAAATCCTAGAAAATCACAGAAAATCCCAAAAATTCCCAAATTTCACCACATTGCTCCAAATATTATCCCAGACCCTCTAGTGAACTCCATTTCCACAGAATCATTCCCAATAAATTCCTAAAAATCCATTTGGAGTGTTTATGCAATTTATTTCTTTTTAATTAGTTTGTTTTCCCTCGCTTGATTAGTCTCAAGCTGGATTTAATTTATTTTAATTGTTTGCATTAGTGTCGGAGATCCCGGAGATTCAAGAGCAGGCTCAGGATCCAGGTGCTTCGACGTTCGAGCTCGCAGAAATCATCCGGATAGACGGCAAGTCCCAAATCCTTTGATCATATTGTATCCCATAATGTTTAAATATGTTAATATGTTATTTGCATTGAGCTAGTTCTGAAATGTTAGTTCGAAAATAAAAATAAAATGTTTAGAATGTCATGTGATATAGTTAGTCCTACCACCGCTAAATGCCATGATTAAATTGCAGCCATGCCTTTGAAACCCTAGAAATAATTATCTGATATTCTAGAGAATTGTAGGTTATTATTATCATGCAAAAATGTTACACTAATAAGGTTGTGGCTGTGGGCCAATAGAATCTGGAAAACCCGACTCTAAGGTAGGGTGGTATGGGACACCGTATCTTAGAGCGGAGAGTGCCGGCGTGCACAAGGTAGGGTAAGAGTTGGGGGAGAGCCGCGAGACGGTCTTTGCCCACCTCTTATCCTAGGGCTGGAGTAGGGTAAGGGTGAGTGGGAAACCGCGGGACGGTCTACGCCCACCGCTTACCTTAGTTTGGGTCGCGGACCTGGCGAGGTTGCGGGCCATGTGAAAATATAAGGACTGGAACCCTTACGCTGAGCAAATGTCACAGTGATCGCTCAACCACAGGAGTTGACTTGTCAACCCTTGTCTTTTAGCTGCTCAACTCGATTGAAACTCTACAGGAGGGTAGCAGTGAGGTTAGGCAGGCCGTGCTACGGATGCCTAACAACGGTGGAATTCACTCGAAGCGGACGTTGTCCTCTCTTGTGTGTGTGTGTGTGTGTGTGGATGTGAGCCAGACCCGAGTGAATTCTACTGGGTAGAGCCTATATAAAGAGTCGAGCAGTGAAAAGACCTGGCTTTCTTGACTCTTTAGCGGGAGTTGAGGGATCGTGTGGGTAAAGCTGAGCAAACTCTGCAGAGTCAAATAAATGGTATTCGAATACGCCGTGCTCCCGGTTATTGGAGCTGTGTCACTTGGGTGATTCCAGCAGCAAAGCTTAAGTAGATTTGTAAATACTTTAACTTGGTTAGTTGGTTAATGAATTCTTGTTGAAAAACCCTGAGTTCTTAAGAAGTAAGTTTTGTGTCCGTCTTATGAAAATGTTTGCAAATAAAATTGCATCCACCAAATGTAATAAACCAAGTATACACCCTTCCTTGGAATTTCTGTGCATATAGTAAATTAAGATCCCTTTTGGGATTTGCTGAGCCGGTTGTTTGGCTCACGGCTTGCTTAATCCAACCTTTAGAGGATCAAGACGAAGGAGAAGGGCTCCCCGTTGAAGAAGTCCCAGAGGATCTTTTCTTCGACGAGGATCCTTGGCTGTAGGTCTCCGCCGCGCTCGAAGCAGTTTCTGGAGCCTTTTGTAATGTATTATACTTTGGGCTTGCACGCCCCGCTGTAAAAACTGGATGTTAATCCGTATGTCAAATATATGCTGGTCTTTTGTTGTAAGCATGCAATGGTATACTCTTGCGCGACACTCCATAACTGTTCATGCTTGAATAGTTACGGAATGCCGTGTCCGTACGCGCCCCTGGAAACGGGGGCGTTACACATATCTAGTGCAAAACTGCAAATGCTCAATTGAGTGTTGAGGAAGTTTTCCAAAAACCTCTCGCACTTCGAAGATTTACAAAACCCTCTCCCCACCACCTTCAATTCCATCCTCTCGGTCAAAAAACAATGTTGATGAAGTCGTGTAGGTGCACTATTACGTGGTAGTGATTTCAATTTTTCTCGTTTTTCGTTTCGTTTTTCACTCAAACTCAGGGTAGAACTTTGCTTCTTATTTATACAGAATGGTAAGAGGGCTCTTCTGGCGATCTTAAGTTCCAGAAGTCTATACAAATACGAAAAGGGTATTTTATCCTTACTACCTGAATCTTGTTGCACCCTGTAACAAACATGCATAAACTAATTCTCGAGGTATGTGTTCAGATAGTCCAAAATCTCAGCTCTTGGGCTTCCGGTCAAATCCCTATCTGTGTGTTGTTTTCCTGAATCCTTCGTATATCTGGCACTTTGGCCACTTTTTTTTTTATATAAATTTAGCCACTGGACATTTATTTTTGCTAATCTAGCACATGTCGCTAGCTCGACAGCATCTGACAAGCAACCACACCTAGCATTACAGTGATTAGCTTAAGCATGATTAGCACTAATTAATTACCTGCTACGATCAGCCAGCTTGTCACGTCGTCCTGCAGAGCTAGGCAGGTACCTGTCGCTGCTGCCGAGCTCAGGAGGAGGATAGACTTGTAAAACCGGACGTCGAGAAGCCATATTTGAAGAGAAAAAAATAGCTATAGTAACAGATATACCAAGGTTGCCATCACCTCCTCTCCACGCTACCGTCGTCTAAGCTAACTTGCCAATGACACTATATGTAGTGATCACTCAATGAGATAGTTTGTTCAAGAAACGACACATCTCAACTGGATCTCAATTCTCAGGTTTAACCAAAAAGCCTTGAAGGCGGTGATGGATGGAAGGATGGAGATTAGGCAGATGATTAATCAAGTGGGGGCAAGTAACAGAGCAACTTGGTGGCTAGCGTTTGTCCGCAAGCAAAGGCAGGCGGATGGATGAAGATGATGCAGCAAACTATGCTATGCAAGGTGGGGTAACTGGACGCGGAGAGGCACAGCGGGAATCGGCACCCGGCCAGCCACTACAGGATTGAAATGGATGGAGAGGTTGCAGCAGAACATGAAAGCTACTTGCCTTATTACTTGGCCTTCGTCGTCCTCTGCTTGCCTGCCTGCACAATCTTTCCAGTTTGATTGTTTAATTGGCTAGAATATTGGTATTAATTTGCACACACACGGTATTTAATTAGCTGAAATGTTTTGGCAGCAAAGTTGTTTCTGAATTGCTGCTGACCACGCAATATTATAAGACAGATGAAAGGTACGAGGATCAGGTTAGGAGAACAGATGTAGCTCGTTAACCAATGGTAGGTATATCGTATTTCTACTGGTTTTCACGGTAAATTGTATTGTACCTTTGTAGTGTAATGCATGCATCAATGATTACAGAGAGTTCAGAAAGTGGATTGACTTCAGAGAATAGAAAGACAAGCAGAAGTAAAAAAAAGTAAATTTCGCAAAACTGAATGTTTGTTGTATAACCTATTCGGAAACTATAGATTTTAACAACTATTTTACAGATTTTTAGATTTAATATTATATGTATAATAAAACTATTGGTTTTAGCAAATATTTTAGGCCTCGCTCATTTTGGTCTGAGCTTTTAACTTATTTTTCACTATTCATAAATTTTATCTTTTTCTGGTGCCAGTTCTTTTTTCTGTATTCGTTTGTATTGTCCGTGATAAACTAATCTGTTTTTTCTATTTTTAATTTTTTAAATTTAATTATACCAAATAAGCAACCATTAGATAACAGTCAGCTACAATACAATTTTAACTATAAACCATCATTTTTCAGCTCAAATAAACGACACCTTAAGGACATCTGTATCATAAGCTACTGGTTTTAGAAATCGTAATGTACGAACCCGTATTTGACACTCTGGCCCCACTTGGCAGCCGCTGTACTGCTCTCACACCTTGTTACGGTATGTGCACGTTATGCGCCACCCTGTTATTTTTCTCATTTGTTGCTATGATGTTTTGTAAGCCAAGGAAAAACTTCGTCAGATACGAGTGTGTGGCGTAGGGCACACGTAGCACATGACGTGGACAAGGGAGTACAGTGACTGGCCCGTAACGAGATGTGAGGGTAGTACAACGGCTGTCAAGTGGACCCTGTGTCAGATATGGGTTTGTGCGATGGGAATTGTAAGACATGTAGCTTCGTAATATATATATATATATATATATATATATATATATATATATATATATATATATATATATATATATATATATATATATATATATATATATATATATATATATATATATATAGTCTCTATTGCCATCTTCGCTGCCGCAGCCATCACCGGTCCCAACAAGCAGCACGACAGTACCAACTGCCTCGTCGACGAGCAGAAGCAATTCCGCGGTGCAGCTGCGTACGAGGAGGAGCGTTTTGGGGCAGCGGCATGGTCACCGAAGACATGCCCGATCTGTAGTGGGAGCGCGCCCAGCGGTGGCTCTTGCTGAGCAGCATCCATGCCAACTTTGGTGGTGCCCTCAGCCAGTGATGGAGTTAGAATTTTATTTGGTGCCCGAGCACACCACGTGGCTCTAGCGTCCACCGTTGTTGGTATTGTTCTTCCTACTGCCCTCCTCGTCCATGTCATTGCCGCTTTGGATTTCTTCATACATCTCCTTCCTCCTACCACAACGTCGCGTCCCCATTCGCATCCTATCCAATGCATTAAGACATCCGCGCTCGTGTCCCCCTCCACCCCAACTGCCAGGACACTCTCCACCCCATTCACTGAGGACCGCCGCCGTGAGGATATGCGCTGCATCCTCCGCCTCCCTGGCTACGGTGGAGGCGGTTGTCCGGTGCACTCGCAGTCCTACTCCTAGCTCATGCTTAGGCTCCACCGATGCCCGTCTGCCTACCCAAGAGAGGCACCACGCGCGCCCGCAACCTTGAGGTCACGCATCACACTCGCACACCCACCTCGCCGCCCCTATAGCCTAGGTTGTCCACGCGTACTGACCTAGGTGCCACCACGCCAAGACACAGGCATCGCCAATATCGCTGAGAGGAGGCCTTTGAGGGAGAAAGAGGATGCTAAGGTGGCTCCGCCCCGAAACTCGGCTTGCCAGCGGCCTGCTCCCATGGCGTCTGCCGGTGGTGAGATGAACTGGAAGTCCACAGCTCATCACTGGCAAGCCCAGACAGTCGCCCAAGCTCGTCGGGCGGTGGCTCTGCTGCTGCCCGTAGCTATTTCTTCTTGTGTCGGGCCTCCATGGGGACGGCAGCTTCATGTCTCCCACATACACATCGGTTGACATCAGGTCCCTCATGAGAGTCATGACTCACTTGGTGGAGTATAGGAGTATGGGGATTGGGAAGGCTTGAAGAAGAATGGGAATGTTCCAAGGTAGAAGAGGTAGAATCAGGGAGGAAGAACGTTGCCATCTTCTTCTTCCTCTCCCTTTTCACTTATCTCCCTATTGTCTATGGCTGATCATGCACCATAGCCTCACGGGCGAAACTATAACCAAAATAACATGGCTTCACCACTTCACCATACATATAATAATATATATAATTTTTAAGCAACATTGTACTAAATAATAATGTGTCTGACAATTTTAGCACTAATACTTTAACATAACCGATGGCAAGATACGTGATAAAGAAGTAGCGATTGAAATGCTTACTAAAATGAAGAAGCATGATAATAATAATATTGGTTAGTTGCAGCAAACGGAAGAAATTAGAGGACATTAATGCTTTTTGTTCAGTTTACTTTTTTAGAGGTTGCTTGGTTTAGGGAAAATTGAGTATATAGGACTGAGTTGGATGTGATTTTGTGGAATAGGACCAAGTTCTTTGGACTTGTAAATATAGGACTGAGTTCACCACCTCTTTGCAAATATAGGACTTTTCCCATTTTAATTTCATTTTCAATTTCCAGCCCCTTTTCCCCACGCGAAATGACTATTTTGCCCTCTTCTTCCTCCCTCGCCTGGCCGCGCCGCCCCTCGCCTGGCCGCGCCGCCGCCTGGCCGCGCCGCCCCCTCGCCCGCCCCGCGCCGCCGCCGCTCCCTCGCCTGCGCCGCCCCGCGCCGCCGCCACTCCCTCGCCTGCCCGCCCCGCGCCGCCGCCGCTCCCTCGCCCGCGCCGCGCCGCCGCCGCTCCCTCGCCTGGCCGCGCCGCCCCCAGGCGAGGGAGCGGCGGCGGCGCGGCGCGGGCGAGGGAGCGGCGGCGGCGCTGGGCGGGCAGGCGAGGGAGTGGCGGCGGCGCGGGGCGGCGCAGGCGAGGGAGCGGCGGCGGCGCGGGGCGGGCGAGGGGGCGGCGCGGCCAGGCGGCGGCGCGGCCAGGCGAGGGGCGGCGCGGCCAGGCGAGGGAGGAAGAAGAGGGCAAAATAGTCATTTCGCGTGGGGAAAAGGGGCTGGAAATTGAAAATGAAATTAAAATGGGAAAAGTCCTATATTTGCAAAGAGGTGGTGAACTCAGTCCTATATTTACAAGTCCAAAGAACTTGGTCCTATTCCACAAAATCACATCCAACTCAGTCCTATATACTCAATTTTCCCCTTGGTTTACTAAATCTATAGCACGAAATAAAAGATTAAAGGGAATATATAGTATGCACTTACCTTTATAGTGCATTCACCATACACTCAAATTAAAAAAGTCATAAACATTCTAAAAAAATTTCTAGATATACTTCATGATTTACTCTATCTATGTATAAAATTTCAAGTTCAAATTCATTCTATATTACGAGTAAAAAAGAAAATATTTTGACAAATTTGAATTCTTAACTTCTGTAAGGATTTTCTCTTTTTTGGTACTATTAACATAGAATGAATTTGAATTTGAAATTTTATACATAAGTAAAATAAACCATGAAGTATATCCATAAATGTTTTCACAATTTCTTAGGACCAGTTTAATTTGAATGCACGAAGAATATACAGTAAAGATGAGTGCATACTAATACTACATGTTTCAAGATTAAAGGGCAATTTTATATTTAAAGAACCCAGAGGCCCATGGGCCTGGCCATGTAATAGACAAAGCCCAGTTCACCCCTTCGCAGTCGGGCTTTAGCCAGCAGCCACAAGCCCCGTATCCCTCCCCACCTCCTCGCGTTCTTCTCCGGCCGCCGCTCCCAACCTGGTGCCGCCGCCGTTGTTTGTACAAGCCGCAGATGGCGTCGTCGGCGTCCACCCTCGAGATCGAGGCCCGTGAGTACGTATAAACCCCTCTTTCTGTACTAACCTCTAACCCCAATGCCTTGCAGTAACGAGAGCAACCCAACAAGCCCTAAACCCTACGCGCTGTTTCTTGAAATCCGTCCATCCTCGCATGAATCCGTCTCCTGCTTTACTGTTTCCCGAATCCAGCTACAGCTTACAGTAGAGCAAGAAATCGACGAGCATGCTGTGAACTCCATGTTGTTTATATATCCAAGAACCCCTCTTGAGTAGTACTAGCTTACGGCAAAGAAGGAAATTGAGCAAGCTGTAGGTTTGATTTGTCTCTTGCATCCGTGGGCGCAGCGTGGTGAAGATAGTGCTGCAGTTTTGCAAGGAGAACTCGCTGCAGCAGACGTTCCAGACGCTGCAGAATGAGTGCCAGGTGTCGCTCAACACCGTCGACAGCCTCGACACCTTCATCGCCGACATCAATGCTGGGCGCTGGGATGCCGTTCTCCCTCAGGTCGCCCAGCTCAAGCTGCCCCGCAAGAAGCTCGAGGACCTCTACGAGCAGATAGTGTTGGAGATGGCCGAGCTCCGTGAGCTAGACACGGCCCGTGCCATCCTCCGCCAGACCCAGGTCATGGGCGTCATGAAGCAGGAGCAGCCAGAGCGGTACCTCCGCCTCGAGCATCTCCTTGTCCGCACATACTTTGACCCCAATGAGGTTGGTAGCTTGCTCTTGCTCTCTAGTTCTTGTTACGCTATTTTCCTGTCTGAGCCATCCTAATTGCGAATTGCTGGGATGTTACTCTGCCAACAGGCCTACCAAGAGTCCACCAAGGAAACGCGGCGTGCACAAATTGCTCAAGGTGAGCTTGCTGGTTGTGTTTTTTTGTTAGATGTAGCCGAACAATTCTTTTGTTTCTACAAAATAGAAGAGTTGGATTTATTCTTGATTCTGAGATATGACACATATTCATAATTTAACATAATGTATCGAGCACTTCTAAATAACTTTCAAGTTTTGTAGCTTATGAAGCTGAATGATTGGAGCTACTGTCCCATGTATATAGATGACCTAAAGTTTTGGAATTCTCATAGACACATGTCCTACTCTATTCAATAATAGCTGCCCTGAAAGTTCTGTTCCCTAATCCTAACTATTAGCTGTTCCTTTGTCGTGCCAATTTCAGCTATTGTTTCTGAAGTTTCAGTAGTGCCGCCATCGCGGTTAATGGCATTGATTGGTCAGGCTTTGAAATGGCAACAGCACCAAGGTACTTTCTCTCGAGTCGCACCTTATTAACTTGCAGGTACTCTAATGATCCCAGCATGACTAGTGTGAACCCATCCTGAGCTCCTTTTTTTGTTCCTATTGCATAGGATTGTTACCGCCTGGCACACAGTTTGATTTATTCAGAGGAACTGCTGCAATGAAGCAAGATGAAGAAGAGGCATACCCTACTACTCTATCACATCAAATAAAGGTGATATTGGACTCTTTTATTTATACTAAGGAGCTTCGGAAAACTGCAGAAGTTAAATTGCTGGCTTAATATATCTGGTACCAATGAGCTTCATAAGCCTAAAAGGATAGATTTCTGACTTAACTTGATAACAGAATAATACTGACACAACTAACAATAACTGTTACGTTAGCTTAATGGGCTGGCTTTAACTTATGCTTATACCTACATGTTCTTGAACTAAGGTCATGTGATAAAACAGAGCAAGAAAAGCAACTCCTCCCATTTTGGTTAGGACATTAGGGACGTTCCAAAAATCATTTTAAAAAAAATCATGAATATAAGATACACTAGGACATGCCCACATGCAAATTTTCAGGGAAAAATATAATCATATGTGGGACATACAATATAAATAAAAATATATGTTCCGAGCCTTCTCTTTTTTGCTTGTCCCAAATGACCTCTCATATGATCGTGGAATTTGGAAGGTACACGGGGACAAAACATGCCCCACATGTAATAATTCTTTTAGAATTTTTTTGGAACATTTCTCATGTCCTAACTGGTATAATGAGAGCGGCCACCCCTAATAGCGGGAAATCCACATCTTGTATACTCTGTACTGGTGACTTGTTATTATTCATGAAGACTAACCTGTTTCATGATCTAGTTTGAGGGTTTTGTCGTCTTCACTTCCATGCTGAAAGAAGGAATACGAACCACATGGATGTGCCAAGAGAATTGCTCTTAACAGGCTTTTGTTGACTACTGATTTTAACTTGTCATTGTTCTTTACTGCAGTTCGGGAAGAAAACTCACCCTGAATGTGCTCGATTTTCACCCGATGGTCAGTACCTTGTTTCATGCTCAGTGGATGGGATCATTGAAGTAAGTTGCTTTCTAGTCTGTTTCGCAGGTCAGCTCTTTTGATGCAGCTTGGCTGAATTCACTGAAATTTCCAGGTCTGGGATTATATTAGCGGGAAGCTTAAAAAGGATCTTCAATATCAAGCCGATGTAAGGCCTTAGTATTGAAGCTTTTCAACTTTTAACGCAGAATTAACATGATATCTCTATGTTCTGTAGCTTTATGGCACATAAATAAGTCCTGTTCTTTTATTTAGATACAGATAAGAATGCTAATATTTTGCATTTTTCGTTGAAAAAACACTTTCCAGGAAAGCTTTATGATGCACGATGATGCTGTGCTTTGTGTTGATTTTAGTAGAGATTCTGAGATGCTGGCATCTGGATCACAGGATGGAAAGATTAAGGTATCCCCACTATGTTGCATTTATATTTTAGGGAAAAGTCAACTTTTTAACCTTGAACTCTGGCCCCGTTTCGGTTTTCAACCCTAACTATGAAACTGTTTATTTTACAATCTTGAACTCTCAAAACCGTCCACTTTACCCCCTTCTGCCCTTCCTACCTCGGTTTTCACATGACATGGAGATCGTTTTCGCTGATGTGGCAACCAATGCGTTAGTTGCTGGTTGAGTTAGGTCTCCACCTCTCTCTCAAACCTGAGCCAGCCACTCCCACGATGACACGTACAGATGCGGACGGACTCGATGGGTGCAACCTGGCAGAAGACCGCGTAGAGCTGCTGCTCCACCACGCTCGCCTCGAGGTCACCTACGTACAGGGATGTGTCTGAGCCAACCGCCAGCTTAGTCGCAGGCTGTGGAGCAGCAGGAGGAGGCGGCACAATCGGGACAAGGTCCTCATGGGGCCTACATCGGCTCAAAACTGCTCAGTCGACTGTGCTACATCCTCCTCTTCCCCTCCCCACAAGGTCCCGCTCGTGAAGGGAACAGAGCCGCTGCCAGCCGCCGACATTGCTACTAGACTCAAGCTCGTCGTTCCCGTCAAATCCATGAGTCTCCCCACAAATCCTTCGTGTCATTTTGTGTTCCCTGACACCACGAGCAAAAGCCCTCAAATCAATTTCACCTTCCATCCGTTGTAATGAAGCGCACCACCTTCTTCACCTCCGGTCGGAATCCGCCACCACCGCCCAAACATCACCCGGTGAGCCTCTTTCCAATTAACCGACACTAGAGCATTGCCTCACCATCCTCTATCTTCCCTCACCCCCAATTCGGCCTCTCCCTCCATGAGCGTTGCTGTGTGCAACTGCCTCACCGCCTATGGCTCCTGTTGCTGGCCCACCTCAAAGCTTCTCCGCCCCTACTGACCATTGCGACGAATTCCCCTAAGACCTGTCTTGCTGCTCCTGCGTGCCTCCCCCCTCCCCCCTTCCACTCCAGTGCTGTTGTTCCTTTTCTTCCTAGCCCCGGCCACCAGGCGCTATGAGCGCACCATGGAGCCCCGCGAGCCACACCATCATCTCCCCTAGACACCTCTTAACTCCAGCAACCCATTTTCAAGGTCGCCTCGCCACCATCGCCAGCCCTCCCCATGGGAGGGGGACCAGGAGATGGGAAGAACAGAGAGAGGGGAAGAAGATGGAGGAAGAAGAGGGTGTAGAGACTGACATGTGGGCCTAGCAATTTCGTTATTTTTAATTTGTTGCTGACCAATGTGCTATGTTAGCAAACCCTTACCTACTAGGATGCCACATCAGTATAAACCGGAGTGGTTTGGGTCGAGAGGGGTAAAGTAGACAGTTTTGAGAGTTTGAGGTTGTAAAGTGAATGGATTCATAGTTTAGGGTTGAAAATCGAACCGAGTTCAGAATTCAAGGTTGAAAAGTGGCCTTTTTCCTATATATTAACACCGGCTTTCTGTCATATTACTCAACATTAATGGTCCATATTTTCTGTCATATTAATTAAACTGCATATAAGTATATTTGCCAAGAGATTAAAGCTGACCTGTATGCAATTCTGAATGATTGATGTGGCAGCATATTTTATATCTTTCTTCCACCTATAGGGTGCAGTACTGCAGTAGTATCATTTAGTACATTTGTACATGGTTGACAGTGCTCTCCATGAACAAATACATCATTACTCATTAGTCATATGATCATATCTGATCACAATCACTTGATAAAAGTACATTATTATTACTTTATTAGTCAACATCTGACCACAATCATTTGGTAGACCGCAGACAGTTGTTGGCCAATATCTCACCACAATCATTTGGTCTGGTATTTGTCTAGTTCCTTGGTTCTTATGCCAAAAAATAATTTTATGATCAATTGCGTATCCATATTAAACTGTTTCCTTTCACTGATTTTCAGGTTTGGCGTATACGAACTGGCCAATGCTTGCGACGCCTCGAGCGTGCACATGCGAAAGGTGTTACAAGTGTTACATTCTCACGTGATGGAACTCAGATATTGAGTACATCCTTCGACACTACTGCGAGGTTTCTTACAATCATGAACCATCAACTTGAATTTACTATCGAAATATGCTTCTTTATATTTCACTGCTGTTTTCTATTCTCATGAAAATGATTTGTTGAACATTATATTTTGCAAGTTTGAACTAGTGTACATTTTTTGAGAAAGGCTCACGCTTTTCTCCATTCCTGCGTTTGTGGACTTGTATCATAGTGCAGCAGTTCAGCTAGCCACTGCTGCTATTCTCATATGGGCTCTCCTTTTGAGTCTTTTTAAGTTAATCCAGTTAATCTATAAAGTTTAGTTTATGCACAGTTTTTATTGCTAAATTGCATTTTCTTGAAATATTGTTTCCATTTGAGGATTAGTCAGAATAAATTTAGGAATAAACATATTGTCTTGCCTCGACTGGGAAAAAGATCAAAATTGAATTTTACATTTGGGTGATTTTAGCGTGATCATAGTTTTTTGCCTGAACTGGGAAATGGAAACCAGCCATTTAAATAAGAATCAAAATCGAATTTTTAATTTTGGATGGTTTTTGGAAAAATCTGTTTGCAGCCTTCCTCTTCCTCTATATTAATTAGTTTGGTGTTTATTTAATTCGAACTTAACAAAAGTCTAGATTTGAAGTTCAGTGTAATAAATTGTTAGGCAAAATTTTTCTATTTTCAGTGGGCAAACCACCTGTGTCTTTTTCAACTACAGACATCTGAACCATGATTTGCATTGAATTGTGTTTGTTTCTGCAACATCCTACAAACTGCTATTTTCAAGATATCATTTTTTTCTTGTCCTTTTTGGTTCTGTTGGGTTTTTATTTCATAGTTTTGGTCTTACATATTTCAAATTCCAATCCTACGCAATTTTAATTCCTGAAAAGAGTTACATGCTTGTTCTCCTTCTCATTTTTGCAGAATCCATGGCCTCAAGTCTGGGAAGATGCTGAAAGAATTCCGAGGTCATAACTCCTATGTGAACTATGCCATCTTTTCTTCTGATGGTAGCCGTGTTATTACAGCTTCCAGTGATTGTTCTGTTAAGGTGCAGATCTCCTGTATAAACAATTCAACTTTCATTTACTTATTCTTCAATGTCTCACATATATTGTTCTATATGCTATATAACTGTCTGCATGTTCATTTATTATTCCTCTATGTAGATATGGGATACAAAAACAACAGATTGTTTGCAATCATTCAAGCCGCCGCCTCCTCTGAGGGTAGTAATTTGCCATACTCTGAGCCCTTCCATTAAAACTTGTGTAGGCCTTCAGTCATACTTCTTTACCCATATGTATTCGTTCATTTCCAGGGAGGAGATGCGTCTGTCAACTCTGTCCATTTATTTCCAAAGAATACTGACCACATTGTTGTCTGTAATAAGACTTCGTCGATATACATCATGACTTTACAAGGGCAGGTATAATGTGATCTTCTTCACATCCCATTATGTTATTCAGCTTTTCCTCTGGTTTTTTCCTTGAAAAGTCGGGTCCACTAAAATAAACTTCACTTATATTTGAAAATCTATTTCCTCACAATGATGACATCCTGAGTGCCTCTGATGGTCAGATTCTTCCCCTGCAGCATTTACCTACTTGAAACACGGTTTTTTCTGGTTTATGCCTACTGATGCACTTTTTTGGGGTGATTTGGAAAAGGTCCCATGAAGAATAAATCAACTAGGATAATTGGGTCATGATCATAAGTCTAATGGAAATAGGGGGGAAACCGTAGTGTGCTGGGACTCTTAATTCCCAGGATCTATTTCTTAGAGGATTAGGCTAGATCCTTGTCATCCAAAAGGCTCGAAGTGATCTCTCTAAACCTTACAGGGTTGCTTAATTCTTGCATCGAAGGAAATACATTGCATATTTAATGTTGAAGATTACTATGAATTCTAGCGTATGGTTATCCTTGCCTTCAAAACTTTCTTGCTGCAGGTTGTAAAGAGTTTCTCATCTGGTAAACGGGAAGGAGGAGATTTTGTTGCAGCTTCAGTTTCGCCAAAAGGAGAATGGATATATTGTGTTGGTGAAGACATGTGAGGATATTGTGATAAAGTTCTTTCTTCCATAATTGTTTATTCATTCACGCTGTCTCGAAGTGGCTTCACGATTAACGAGAGTTCTACTTGTTTTGTAGGAACATGTATTGCTTTAGCTATCAGTCTGGTAAGCTGGAGCATCTAATGAAGGTTTGTATAATATCTCAAATAAAGTTCTTTGCCGGGTTATAGTGCAAATTTGCCTTGCTTACCTTGCCCTGTTGTATTAATGTTATCCAAATGATAACATACGCCTTGGCACATTGCGCGCTTGGATTTCGCAGGTCCACGACAAGGATGTGATAGGCATTACTCATCACCCTCACAGGAACTTGGTTGCCACATATGCCGAAGACTGTATGATGAAGATATGGAAGCCTTGATTCTACTTATTTATTTTTGTTCTGATCCTGTATTTTTAATGAACATGTTTATCCAGCCTCAAGCGGGATGTAATTTTTTTGTAATGTAGAGAGCTGGGAGGTGCTAAATCGTTAATTAGCTACTCCTTGGTGCTTCTGGAGCACAATGTATTCGCATTATATCATATACTAGTCTTAGGAATCATTGTATGAAGGGAAAAAAACGAAGCTGACTATGATTCCTTTAGATGCGTTCCAATTATTATTGTTATTTTCTTTTGTCGGAACACTGGAGGTAGATTGCTGTCACTGGCACACAGCAGCACAAAAAACTGAATATATTGTCAAGGAGCAAGCTCAAGCAAGTGAGCATTGACAGTTTACAGTATGATGTGTAAGTTCACAGAAGACAGCTGATACAGAACGGACGGAAAATAATTGAGGAGTTATGCCATTAAAAGTTTACAGAAAAGGATGTGTATGTACAACTGATCCTAGCATTTGCATTTCACAACAGAGGAGTAGAGGTGTAAACGGAGCGGATAATTTTTATCTAACCGACTGACTGAAAACTTGTGGAGCAAATACGGAAGTGATAAATAGGTATCCATTACTATCCATGTCTGACTCTAAGGAAAAAATATGGAATATGATATGAGATGAAATATCTGTTCGTATATGTATGTCAACTGATATGAGAAAGTCTGTTGTGATTTTACTTAAGAACAAGATAATATATAGGTGGATTGTGTATCTAAATATGCGAAGAATATTGAGAGCTCTTCCTTTGATATCTTCGCTTTTAGTTTTTCTGTGTTCACTTTGATTGCATTCTACTGTCTAATATCCTATGTAGAGGTGCAAAAGAAATGGATAATTTTTGTTTGACCGATCGTGCAAAAGTTTATGGAACGAATATGAAATAGAGAAATGAGTATATGATATTATTTGTGTCTAATTTTGATTTTAAGAAAAAAAAATACTAAATAAAATATAAGATGAACCATATTTGTCTGTATCCGTGCTGATTGCACTTGTGGTTTTGGCAGTTACAGAACAGGCTGAAAATAACTTGGGAGAGACGTCATTGCAAAGCATATCTTGAATGCTCACCGACTCCTTTTTTCTGTACTAAAACAACTTGAAATAAAGTACATGATATCCCTTCGAACTTGGAAGCATAGTAAATCACACATCTGCTCGGAAAACGGTGATGTTTCAACATCAACAAGAATAGCATACATAGATGGCGTTTATATTGTCTTTGATTTTTCTAGGCGGTTTCTCCATTCTTTTTATTTCTGTTTCACTCTAAAGATAAGACAGGAGGTCACAAATATACCACGCACCTTATTCTTCTTACTCTCATCTCGCGCATGTATCTCTTCCTTGTTTTTCCTACCGCTCATGCCCTTCTTCTAAAAGCTACCAGCCAAGATCCATTATCCGCAGTCAAAATCTATCAGCCGTAGCCAATACCACCATCGAATAAAAATGCTAGTTTTGAGTAGTATTTGTCAAGGGCTGGAATTCGATTCACATCAAGATTTACATTGCGACAGGACCTAGCAAAGATAGAACTACAAGGTTGCTACACTAATTAAATGGTAGACTCAACAATAGTATTACTGAAATCAACTTTCTTATAGAAAATCGTATTTATTTGAAGGCATTCCTCCATTCAGAAGATTCTGCAAAAAGAGCAAGTTTATGGTACTATTTGAAAGGGCTTTTAGCTTTTGGATTTTTAGCTTTCAAAAGTTGGAAATATGTCGACTTCTTTGTTTCTTTTTTTTTCATTGTCTGTGAAGATATAACTTTTTTAATTTTCTTTATTTTTTTAATTGAATGTCACAGCCAAAAACTAACAACCGCTACAATATTTATTTCAGTCAAAAGCCACTAGTAAAAGGTGGGCATTGTTTTACTTCGATGTACACTGTTTTGATTGACTAGAGGTGGGTTCTTTTAAATTGTGGCTTTGATTTTTAGCTTATGATTTTTAGTTCTGATTGTTCGCGAGAGATTGTGCAGGTGACAGCAGGTCAAAGCAGAGGCAGCAATCAGTGGTTGAATGATATTGACCATGATTACATTTGTTGATGGTTGTTGAATGCATCGATGATGCAGGGGTGTGGAAACTACAAAGCCGGTCATGTCGTGCTGCTTCCTTGTAGCCTACTCAAATCCTCGAAAATTCCGATATCATTTTGGAGCTTGCTCTACTCGGTATTGACGAGGTGAACATTGAGCTCCATGGGAGTCTCAACAGTACGCTGATCAGTGAGAGAGGCGCGATCAAGAAGATCCTGAATATATTTCTCTTGGGACATAAAAAAACCATCTGGAGTGGAAGTAACCTCAATCCCAAGGAAGTAACGAAGAGGACCAAGATCCGACATAAGGAACTGCTCACTAAGACGAGCCTTGACAAAGGCAATGTACTCAGAATCATCTCCCGTAATGATCATATCATCAACATACAGAAGAAGAAGAGTCCGACCACGAGACGAAGTGTGGACAAAGAGCGCAGGATCATGATCACTAGCTGAAAAACCAGCAGCAGTGACCACAGAGCAGAAGCGCTCAAACCAAGCACGAGGGGCTTGCTTAAGGCCATAGAGAGAGCGACGAAGGCGACAGACCATGCCCTCAGGAACAGAATACCCAGGTGGCGGATGCATGTAGACCTCCGCACGCAACTCGCCATTAAGAAAGACATTCTTGACATCAAGCTGAGAAACAGACCAGTGGCGAACAGATGCCACCGAAAGAAGAGTGTGAACAGTGGTCATGTGGGCCACAGGAGCAAAAGTCTCGTCGTAGTCAACACCATGCTTCTGCTGGAAACCACGAGCAACAAGACGCGCCTTATAGCGCTCAAGAGAGCCATCAGAGCGAGTCTTAATCTTATAGACCCACTTACACGTGATGGGATGAGAATGAGATGGAAAAGGAACAAGATCTCAAGTACCAGTACGCTCGAGGGCAGCAATCTCCTCGGCCATGGCAAGCTGCCACTCAGGGTGAGTAACAGCATCCCGGTAGGAGACAGGCTCACGAGTAGCTGCGCCAGCAAAGGCAAAACGGGCAGGAGGCCGAATCGACTGGCGATCGCGGAGAGCGTAGTGAGGAGAAGATGACCCATCAGGGGAAGATGGAGCATCAGAAGAAGATGGAACATCAGGAGAAGATGGCTCAGCTGGAAGATCCTCAATACGAGGTCGACGAGTGTAGAAGATAAGGGGAGAATGTACTGTAGTGGGAGGAGCCTGCGGAGTCGTAGAAGACGACACAGGCGGCGACAATGGCGGAGAGGCCACAGGGGAATATGTGGAGACTCAGTGGGACAGGTGGACGAGGGCAAAACAGAAATAGGTGTATCTGGAAAGGTCAAGAAAGACAGAGACTCCACAGAGGAAGCCGAAGGAGAGGCAGGACGTGGGTAGAATGGACGGAGACTCGTCGAAAGTCACATCCCGAGAAACCCGTATCCGACGACCAACAGGATCCCAGCACCGATAGCCCTTGTGCTCGGCACTGTATCCCAGAAATACACACTCAACAGACTGAGCGGTCAGTTTGGTGCGTTCTCGAGGGGCGAGGAGAACGTAGCAAACGCAGCCAAACAGATGAAGGGTAGAGTAGTCAGGAAGAAGACCACAGAGACGCTCAACAGGGATCGCTCCCTGAAGAGCAGAAGAGGGCTGGATGTTGACGAGATAGGTGGCAGTGGAAACAGCCTCGGCCCAAAAGTGAGGTGGAATAGAGGCGGCGATCATCAGAGCACGAGCCGTCTCAAGGAGGTGACGATGCTTGCGCTCAGCGACACCATTCTGAGCATGAGCACCAGGACAAGAGAACTGAGCGAGAGTGCCCTGCTCAGCAAGGAAGCTGCGCAGGTAACGAGAGAGGTACTCGCCAGCAGAATCAGCACGAAAAACACGAATAGGAGTGGAGAATTGTGTGTGAATCATAGTGGCAAATTTTTTATAGATAGACAAAACCTCACTACGAGAAGACATGAAATATATCCAAGTATGGCAAGAAAAATCATCTATAAAAATGATATAATATCGATGACCCCCTTTCGAAACGAAGGGAGCCGGACCCCAAACATCTGAATGAACAAGATCAAAAGGGCGCTGAGACACAGACTCACTATGAGGATAAGGAAGCTGTATCTGTTTACCTAACTTACAGCCCTGACAATCTAAAGACACGTCTCCTGAGACAGACCCCAGAAGACCACGACGAACTAAGCACGACAGACGAGATCCACACAGATGGCCAAGACGGTGATGCCACTGCTGGAAAGAGCCGGTAGACGAAGTGGCAGAAGCGGAGAGACTGGCGGCGATGGTGGCAGCGGAAGGAAGGTGAAGCCAGTCAAGCTCCCAGAGACGCTGTGAGTCACGGCGCCGAGGGTCAGAACCAACCAGAGCTCCCGTGTGGCAGTCCTGAACACAACAAAAGTCAGAGTCGAGAATGACCCGATAACCAAGGTCAGTAATCTGCCCAGCAGAAAGAAGCTGCAAGGTAAGGCGAGGAACATGAGCAACAGAAGGAACATGAAAAGATGAGTTGCTAAGAGATCCTCGACCAGAGACAGAAAGAGATGTACCATCAGCAGTAAGAACACTGACAGGAGAATCAAGAGGTGTAATAGAAGACAGAGTGGAAGGATCAGGAGTCATGTGAAAAGATGCTCCAGAATCAAGAATCCACGGGGAGGTACCTGACTGTGTAGGAGGTGGTCTCTCAGTGCCTGAAGAGTCAGTAGCAGAACCTGCAGAACCTGTCGAGGGAGAACCTGAAGCGGCAAGTAGGCGTCGAAGTCTAGCTATCTCCTGCTCGGTGAGAGAAGCTACTGAAGAAGTCGAGGCAGACGTCGTCGTAGAAGCACTAGTGCCAGTAGAAGAACGGCATGAAAGATGCCGCTTCTTCTTGTAGCACTGGGACTCAGTGTGGCCATCCTTGTCGCAGTAGGAACAGTGAGGACAGCCACCTCCAGACGGAGGACGGCCACCACCACCTGTGGTAGCCGCTGGAGGAGGCAGTGTAGCAGGCGGACGAGCGGCGAGCACAGAGGGGAGTGGCATCAGACCAGCACCACTCAAACGAGTCTCCTCTGCGCGTATCTCGCTAAGAGCCTCCAGGAGAGTGACACGAGGGTGGCGTGCAAGGAGCTGGGCACGCCTTTGCTCGAACTCAGGACGAAGGCGAGTAAGGAACTCGTAAACCCGCTGAAACTCCAGGTCAGCACGTACATCCAGGCAGCACGGACAGGTACGACAGCCAGCAGTGCGAAGTGAGTCCAACTGACGCCAGACAGCAAAACTCTGAGCGTAAAAAGCGTCAACAGTAGCATCACCCTGCTGCAGAGAGTGCTCCTGGCGGACCACGGACAGGTACAGGGCATCACTAGAGGGCTCGTAGCGCTGACGAAGATGAGTCCACATCTGGAAAGCCGAAGGGAGTCCCACAACCTCAGAAGAAAACTGAGGCTGGACACTGGCGATGAAGACAGCAGCAGCCCGAGCGTCGTCATCGTACCACTGAGTGTAGACGGTCAGACAATCCTTGTAGGAATCCAGAGCCTCCTGGTAGACAGAGGCAGCTTCATCATTCGCTTCATCAGCAGCAGCAGCCTTATCGGCTGTCGGGGGCAATGCAACAGGCGTAGGCTCCGTCGGAGGAATAGGGCAAGGCGGGCAGGTGACATCGCCAGAGAGGACGCCCCAGAGACGAAGACCACGCATGTGAGACAAGAAGTCGGTGTAATTAACACCATCAAAGATCACCAGGCAGCGAGGGAGGGAAACGGTGCCCATTGGTAGGCGGCGCTGGACGGCGCGGCGACCAAGGCAACGAAGTCTAACAGGCGGCGCTGCACGGCGCGGCGGTTAGAACGACGTTTTTTTTTGCTTTTTTTTTGCTTTTTCTTCTGCCGCTCGGTAAGAAAAGCCTCAAACGGGCCTTCGGCCCGTTACGCGCACGCACGCGTTAGGGGCGGCGCGACGGCGGCAGCGGCGGCGGCGGCCCGGCGGAGCGGGCAACGGCGACGGCGGCCCGGCTCCCGACGGGGAAGTCGGCAGGAGGCGAGGCCGGGCGGGCGCCGGGCGGAGGCCGACGACGGCAGGGGCGGCAGCGGAGGCCGGGCGGACGGCGGAGGCGCCGAGGCGAGGCCGGGCGAGCGCCGGGCGGAGGCCGACGGCGGCAGGGGCAGCGGAGGCCGGGCGGACGGCGGAGGCGCCGAGCCGAGGCGGGCGGAGGCGGACGGCGGCAGGGGTGGCAGCGGCGGCGGGGGAGTCGGCGGTGGCGACGACGACGCGTGGAGGAGTCGGTGGAACCGACGGGGGAGTCGGCGGGGCCGACGGCGGCGGCGGCGAGGATGGGAGGCCGGAGGCGGCACGCGGGCGCGGAACCCTAGGTAAGCCAAAACCCTAGTTTTGGCTCTGAAACCATGTTATGAATAGCGCTTGTATTCATATGAGGCCAATGGGCCGGTATATATACACAAAGTACAGGTGGTAAATATGCAAAGAACCCCTCATAACAATGGGGAATAACAACTATACATATATCTCTAACACATTCCACTACCAATCATCAACAAACTAAGCTAAGCTCTAGTCGGTATTGACCATTGCACTACCACATCATGAACAAATTAAGCTAACTCCTGACATCTGATAATTCACCATTGTACTGATATTGCAGAAGATAAAAAAAAAGTAGTTTTAAATAATTCTTTAAAAAGTATTGGAACACCGTAACTAGATTCTGTACTACCATTACTACTGAGTCCTAATTTTAAGGCCTCACTTCATAGTACTACAAAATATTCACATTGACACTATCAAGTCAAGATACCACACAAAGAAACAAGATACCATACATTTGTTTCAAAATTAAGAAGCACCACACTTTACTGAATGCGACAGTTCATTGTTTCGTTTCAAACATGTTAATATCTACAAGAAAGGCAAGCAAACATGCTCTTAATAATACATGAAACTCCAAACACTGGAGAAATGTGGGAAATTAAAACACCACACATTTTAGCCTGGTATGCAATATAGACAGTGCAGCCTGCCGCGGTGGAGCACCACAATTCTCTCTTCCTAGCCATAAAGAGTGCAAATTATTTGAATGAACATTGCAAACCTGTCTCTCCCACTACCTTTCCCTTTGATTTTAGGTCAAGTTTATACCACTGCTCTCTCCATATTAGTAAATCTAGTAGTAAACGAGTTTGTAAAAAATTAAGAGTGTGCACAAAAAGTATCCTATAGTATGTATGCTTGATTCCCAGCAACTTGTACTGCTGAAACATGGTTTCACCGTGTATGGAACAGTCCTTACCATTTCACCATCAAATGACAATGCGACTTCAGTGCTTGATCCTGCTTGTACGGCACCCATCACAATGCTGCGCCATTATATACCACAGCTCATGTCGTACGGCTTGTCGACCAGAGGTGACGGCGTGCTGAGCCAATACAGCGTCGACCGCATCTCAGCCGCCGTGTCTGCCGCGGCGCTCTTGTCCTTGAGGTTCTTCCTGTCCAGAAACGCCGGCTTCACCGGCGTAGGGATGGACTGCTCGGTCTTCATCGTGAGCATCAGCACGGCTTCCGACATCGCCGGCCTCAGGTTTGGGTACGGCTGCACGCAGAGCAGCGCAATCTGGCACACCTGCATGACCTCCTCCTCGTCGAACCCGTCGGCCTGTACCCTGGGATCGACGAGCTCGAGTATCTTGGATTGCTCGTAGAGCCTCCATGCCTGAAAAGTTCAAAGGAAGGAAGGATTCTCCAGGCCAAAATTAACCTTTTTGTTTGTGATCGTATGATCGTATCGTGAAGCCGGGTTCAGAAAGTGGCGTACATGTTCAGGCAGGTACTGCGTTTCGTCTGGAAGCGAGAGATCTGTGTTCTTCCTGCTGCTGATGATCTCGAGCACGAGCACGCCAAAGCTGTAGGTGTCTGCTTTCACCGTGAGCTCCCCTCGGATGGCGTACTCCGGCGCAACGTAGCCCCTGGTATATGGACCACAAATCGTTCGTTCTCGCAGGTTAATGCAGCGATTTCCATGTGTACTGTTGCGAAGTGAGCTTGAGTGCTGGTGACTTACAGCGTGCCGGCGAATGCAGTACTAAGGTACGTCTGGTCCTCGGGGAAGAACCTGGCCAGGCCAAAGTCGCTGATCTTGGGCTGGAACTTGTCATCCAGGAGGATGTTGCTGGCCTTGATGTCGCGGTGAACAATCCTCAGGTTCGACTCCTCGTGAAGGTACTGCAGGCCTCGCGCAATGCCAATGATGATCTGGTGCCGGGTCTTCCAGTTCAGAAACGGTGAACCATCAGCCCCTGCAAAATTTAACCGGACCAACGATTACATGAACGAAACACTTTTGGAGTCCCAGTAACCTTTCAAGGAAAATACGAACCGAGTAACAGTCTTTTACCCGTACAGACTTGCTGTGTTCTGTATAAAGTTTTGTGCTTACCAAATAATATCTTGTCCAAGCTTCTGTTCTTCATGTACTCGTAGACTAGCAGCCGCTGCAGTCCCTCTGAGCAGCACCCTACCAGGCGAACAAGATTCTTGTGCTGGATGCTTGTTATCATGTTCACTTCGACGAAGAACTCGGATTCGCCTTGCCCAGACTTGCCAGCGCTCAGTTGCTTCACAGCGACTTTCCTGCCATCGTCTAGTTTTCCCTGATCAACAGAAGCATTGCAACAGTCACCGTATGAAATCCCATGTTGCTAATGCCAAGTACAGTTCAAACGCACTACTATCGTCTAGTAATGTTTTCGGCGTAAAAATGTACCAGATAAACAGGCCCAAATCCTCCACTTCCAAGCTGGCTATTCTGGTGGAAATCCCTCGTGGCCTTCTTCAACGTTGCATAATCAAAGTAAGTTATCGTCCGGAGGTTGCCACTCATATTATTGCTACTGACGTACTGGGGCAGCTCTGTTATACGCACACCAAAAAAAAAATCGTACAGCTTAATGAAAAAACTTACGACGAGTCTGGTTCTTATAAAAGTTTTTAATCAGCATCCACAGTGAGAATGACACGTTCACCTGAAGGAGAGCTCTTTGGCCTAATCAATCTCCTCATGATATCTGGTCTGAGCTTCCAGCAGATGCCAAGCAGGATTAAGATGACTACGACGAGAATGATGACGAAGGCCAGGAGGACTGGACTAGTATTTGGAGTTGCCATCGCTGCTGCTGTCTATCTATTTCTGCATATCCATATGCAAGCATCAAGAAGCTCAGAACTTCAACAACTTGTTCAAAAGTTATTTTGCCAATTAAATTGGTTGTACAAGCAAGCACAAATCAACTCCACTACCCTAACTGAAAATTTGTTAGAATTACTCTTGATAATTTGTACGTGGTTAAAGCTATGATCGAAGGAGCAGTCGAAACCGTAGTCGAAAGCACTGTAGCGGTCGAAAGTACTGTAGAGGTTGATACTCCGAAGAATACTGTAGCAGTACTCGGAAGAACACTGTAGTAGTCGGAGCATCCGAGTACGAGGGCAGTTAGAAGCTTGAGTAGTAGCCATGGTCATAAGGCGTCGTGGTCATAAGTTGTGTTGGATGTCCGAGTAACAGCTGAGTCGTTAGGTAATTGTGAGAGGGCCGAGTCTTACGGATCATGAGAGATTCTAGGAGTTCGTGGCATGAGAATAGGTCCTAGTGGAGCGAGTAGTCTGGCGCATCGTGCGAGTGTGTTGTGTGAGTTATGGATTGAAGCTTTTGCTTGCCTGTTGTATTTATTTTCACTGCATCAGTTTGTTGAGGATAATAAGAAAAGAGAAGAAAACAACGCAAGCTAGTTGAGCGTCACCAAGTTCTTATTGTCTACTTCTGTGCGTGTGTGTTTGTGAGAAACACAAGCGAGGGAGTGATTCCCTAGTGAGAGATAGATAGGAGATAGACAAAAGTAGACAATGAGAACTTGGTGACGCGCAACTAGCTTGCGTCGTTTTCTTCTCTTTTCACATTATCATCAACAAACTGATGTAGTGCAAATAAATACAACAGGCGAATAAAAGCTTTAGCTCATAACTTACACAACGCACTCGCATGATGCACCAGACAACTCGCTCCACTAGGACCTATTCTCATGCCACAAACTTCCTGGAATCTCCCCATGATCCATAAGACTCGGCCTTCTCACAACTACCTAACGACTCAGCCGTTACTCAGACGTCCAACACAACTTACGACCACGGCTGCCACTCAAGCTTCCGACTGCCCTCATACTCGGATACTCCGACTGCGTACAGTACTTTAGACCGCTACAGTACTTTTGACTACGGCCGCTACCGACTGACTCTTCGACCACGGCCACTTCAACTGCAGTTTCGACCACGGCTTCGACTACGGTTTCGACTGCTTCTTCGGCCATGGTTTCGACCATGTGCAAATCATCAAGATTAATTCTAACATCCCCCCTTAATTTTGATATATTGACTCACCGATATAGATCACCCGTATCTTCTTGCCACACGCAGCGACATATCAAGATTAATTTTAACAAAAATCAGAGTTGCAAAGGGTGAAGAAGGTCAACCCTTTTTTCTGACAATTAATTAACTGTATAAGTAAATAACAAATTGGCTTCAATCATAAAAGGTTTGGAACATAACTGATTGTAAGGGTGCCTTTGGTTGAGCTTTTGGGAGCTGCTTTTGCTTCCAAAAAGCCAAAAGCCAACCAAAGGGGTGGAAACCAGAAGCTGCTTTTTCAGAAGCAGCTATTTTTGGGTAGTACAGTTTTGAAAGCACCTTGGACCCTGCTTTTGGCTTTTGGCTTTCTGCTTTTTGAAATGGTGAAAATAGAGAGCTGTTTCACAGTTGTTTCAAGGAAAATAGAGATAAGAGGTAAGTTTTATACTTGTTTGAACCAAAAAGCTTACAGCTTTTCCACAGCCCACAACCTACAGCAGCTTTTCCACAGCCCACAGCTCACAGCAACTTTTTCAGAAGCCACAGCTCAACCAAACACACCCTAAGAATCAGGTAGGATAGCTTCCAGGGATACAAATCCCCCGGATTAATTAATCCAAACAAGACATTTGGGGGGGGGGGAATCAAAATTGCCAAGGCACGAAGCCTTGGTACGCATTCTAGAAAACGAAACAAGAAATAGAAGCTGAGGCAGGGCCGACCGAACGCGGGGCATGGGGTTCAGTTGAACCCTAAAAATTTTGGAAAAATAAACTTGTATGAATACTCCACCACGCAACAAACTGCGTGGATTGGAGTATCCATCCGGGAAGAAAGATTTGGACGAGATTGCTCACAGCAAAGAAAAAGATACCCACGGGGAAGTTGACGGTGATCTCTGGCCGGAGCTCACCGCGCCGGCCGCCCGAGAAGGGGGATGGGGTACAGATGTGGCGAGCGGTGGAAACGAAGGAAGGGGAGGAGCTGGTTGACGCGGGTAGCAGCGTTGGCGCTGGCGTGGTCCGCGTGGAGCTGGTTGACGCGGGTGCCGGCACAGCCGGCCGCGCGCGCTGAGAGAAATACGAATAGATCTACTCAGGGCGGGCAATGCCTGGGCGACAGCGACGTAGTAATGAGTATTGTTAATCTCAAGTTTTTGGCAGATAGTGGCTACGAATATCTAGGAGCATGTCGGCAGATTCCCCGGCCGCCTCGGCGGCGCATGGCGCCGTGTGGACTGGGGAGGTCGCCATTGAAACGGAGCTGTTGTTTGGCGGCAGTGACGTATTGGGGGGGGGGGGGGGGGGCATCAGGCCGTGGAGGTCGAGGCGGGCGGCGAAGCAGCAGGAGAGGAAGTGGGCCGCCGCCGCGGAGCCGGCAGTCCCACCAGGCGTAATTAACTCTAATCATGGGTTAATTAAACTAGTAGCTCGGTGTGGAGTTCGGTAGATTCACGAAGGGCTAAATTTATAAACAGTCTGGGCCTCTTCGCAAGCCCACAACGGCCCAAATTCGTGAACGATGAATCCCATGGGTGCCTGCCGTTGCTCTCCGGTCTTCACCGATGTAGCCTGTAGGCTGTAGCCAAGCAAATCCACGGGTGCTGCAAACTTGTTGCTGCTGTCAGGCTGTTTGCGAGCGGGCGGCGGCGGAGCAGCCAAGTACGATCCGGACGACGAATAGGAGTGAAAAAAAAAGCTGTTAGTGGGATGTTGATTCGATTCAAATTTACTTTAATTATATCTGTTAATCGGTTAAATATTGAATGAGTTGTTTTAAGATGAAATTAAATTTTGATTTAGTTTGACTCGTTAGCTCAATTATAAAATTACTTTCAAACTATCAATAAAATAATATTTAAAAAAACTCAATAAAATAAGAAGTTGGCTAATTATCAGCCCTACCGGCGAAGCTTCCTCGTCGAGTGGACAAGCCATGAGTAGGGCTGGATAACGAGCTGGCTCGGCTCGGCTCGGTCTAGCTCGGTAGGATAACGAGCTGGCTCGTTATAACTAACGAGTTAAAAAGCTAGCTCGGCTCGGCTCGTGAAAAGCTCGAGTTAGCTCGTTTGGCTCGTGAGCCAGGGCCAAAAAATGTCTCCATCATATATTCATCCATGGAAGCATGGCTCGTTTGGCTCGTTTAGCTCGTTTGGCTCGTTTGGGTACAATAGAGTACAAATTAACACATGCATGGCTCGTTTGGGTACAATAGAGTACAAATTTACACATTAACACATGCAATAGAGTACAAATTAGGTCCATAGAAGCAGCATATGCATATCTAAATTCCTGGAAGTATGGCTCGTTTGGCTCGTGAGCGGCTCGCGAGCTGGCTCGAGTTGGCTTGTTATAGCTAACGAGCTAAAATCTTGGCTCGGCTCGGCTCGTTATCCTAACGAGCCGAGCCGAGCCAGTCACGAGCCGAGCGAGCTAACGAGCTTCGAGTTTTTCGTCCAGGCCTAGCCATGAGTACGAGCACTCCGTTTGCGCTTACCTGGCACCATGGAACACTTACCAAGACAATCAACTATTCTGGGCTAAAATGAGCAAGATGCCCCTCATAATATCCGTGATTTATGTGAAGTGACTCGGGTCCAAGGAGAGGAGGAGGGCAAAACAGAAAATAGTGCATCGGGAATTATGAGGTGACAAGTGTTTTGCAAACGAAAAAAGTTTCTAGTTCGACACTGTTCTAATGTTTGATTTAGAGGTTTTAGGAGATCTGGGTTCCATTTTGAATGTTAATGGGGGAGTTTCTAATTTGGTCATGCACTTTGAACTGAATTAATTAATTATTCATTACGAAATTACAATGTAGGTAGAAATGGTTAAGGGATAATCCATCGATCCATTTTTCAAAAGAAGAGGTGAACCAAGTTGGTTAAGCTGTATTTGGTATATCTTCTTTTATTTTAAAGTACTTTTTATACATACATACATACATACATACATACATACATACATACATACATACATACATACATACATATATATATATATACACACACACACACACACACACATACATACATATCGCTCGTATATATGTATTTTGTAACATAATGTAGACTTGACCTATCTAAAAATTCTTCTAAGTCTACAAATTCGACCCTGTTATAGTATGCTTTTGCATTTGCATAGTTTGCATTGCCCTTTGGCTTAGCCCCCCTTTGAAATTTCGCTAAATTTTGCTGCTCCTCTTCAACCACGACTAGTACCACTCTAGATGCATGCCTCGCTTAGATCCACGCCACCTCGTATTCCTATCTCTCTGTATCTATTTTAGTTAGAGCAGGTACAATAAGGCTTAGTCAGCAGGCTATAGCAAATATAATATCAACAAAATCTTACGTGGCAGAGAGAGAAAGGAAGAGAGAGAAGGAAGCTGACTACTAAATTACAGCTAGCTATAGCACGTAAAAATATGCATTTCACTCTCTTACACGTGGGGCCAAATAGTTATTGTAATAGCTACCTTATTGTATGAACTATTTTTTTGAAGGCTATAGAAGAAATGGACAAGTGTTATAGCCACTAGTTGGCTATACTATTGTACTTGCCTCTTAGGGGTGGCAATTTTCTCCGTAGAGGCGGGGCCTCACAAGGAATTTCCCTATCGGGAACGGGGGTGGTGGACGCCTCCCCCACGAGGAAATGGGGGGGTGGGGACCCCGCTAAGCTAGCGGGGGCGGGGACGGGGTCGTCCTCACCTCACGGGACCCGATAAAAAAAATATATTTAAATAATATAGGTATAGTTTTTTAAATATATAAGATTGTATTATATTCTTGTACATTTAGACTAAAACTTAAATTTATATGTTAGAATATATATATATATATATATATATATTGAAATTATATTTTGTAAAAAAAAGTATGCCTAAATAATTATAAATTAATAAACATTTGTCAGATTTGTCTCCTTTTGTTACTCTTAACATAGAATGAATTTGAACTTGAAATTTTATATATATAGATAAAGTAAACCATAAAATATATGTAAGATTTTTTGATGACTTTTTAAGTTAGAGTGTATCGTAATTGCACTGTAACTATAAGTGCATGGCATATGTTCCCGAATAAGAAATGATACAACAAAGAGTTAAAGAATAGAGATGAAAAAAATAATGTCTTGCATGAGATATTGCTTGAGCATACAAATCAAAAAGGAAGATATAGCTAAAACATACACAGGAAGGACGGTTGTGTCTACTCCATAAAATCTGTGACGTGGATGAGGAATGAGGGGAGAGAGAGAAAAAGGTGAGAGAAAGTGTAAATTTATTGATTGAGTCTACTAGTAGATATTATATATTGAAGAAGTTATATATACAGTTGCTTATAAAGTAATATGAACAGTATAACCATAGGAACTGTTCAAAAGTGATATGGTTTGAATTTTGCCTACAATAATACTACAGTGTATGTGAGTTTTTTGTAAGATATTGAGTTAAAATATATATAAATAAAATAATATCGTTATTTATTCACGGATAATGCAAAGAAAAAACCTTGTTATGAAACCAAATGAAATCAGAT